>PVIY010003638.1:0-19037 GCA_004026745.1 Myrmecophaga tridactyla
CTAAATCGGTGGGGGGGAGCAGGAGGGTCGTTGTTGATTGGGTGAAATGATGAAGAGATGATTATGCTTCATTATGTATATCTTGATTTTGAAATGAATTCATAGAATTAAAAGTAGACAACTGAGTCAAAGCTAAGAGCGAGGTGGGGAAAGAAAGATGGGGTGGCAAGCTCCTTAAACTGAGATTAAAGGACAGTTCGAACTTTATACTGTTACTCACTATTTTAGTTTGCTACTACTGCCAGAAAGCAATATACCAGAAATGTAACAGCTTTTAAAAAGGGAATTTATTAAGTTGCAAGTTTCCAGTTCCAAGACCATACAATGTCCAACTTAAAGCAATCAGAAAAAGATGCCTTGACTCAAGAAAGGCAGGTGGGTCTGGAACACCTCTGTCACCTGGGAAGGTACGCGGCTGATGTCTGCTGGCCCTTTGGTTTCTGATTTCAAACAGCTTCCCTGGGAATATATTTTTTTCTGCACCTCTAAAGGTTTCTATCTGTCTCAGCTCTGAAGCTTTCTCCAAAATGGTTCCCTCTTAAAGGACTCCGGGAAGTGACCCACCTGGAGTGGGTGGAGACACATGTCCATTGAAACCACCTAAGCAAAAGTTACCACCCACAATTTGGATGGGTCACATCTCCATGGAAACAACTCAATCAAAAAGATCCCACCTGAAAATATTGAATCAGGATTAAAGAACATGGCTTTTCTGCCATGATCTTTCAGGTGTATGCAACAGTTTCAAACTTGCATACTCACATTATATCCACGTGTGTTTTTATGTAGTGATATTCACTCTCTAAAATTTTAATAAGAAAATTCCTCCATTCCTCCCAAAATTCTTGGCCTTTTAGAGAGTTAAACTTAGTAAATTTGGTTTTGATTTTATATAACAAGATACAATATTTACAAAGGATAAGTCCTTGCCTTTATTGGCAAGGATAGAAACTACCCTGTTTTAATAAAAATTTATATGTAATATGTTAGAATCCTAGATGAATGAACTACTAACTCTTGCTGAAAGTGGAACTGGATATTCACAGATGTGTAACATGTTCTTAACAAGATAAGGAGATTGCCATTTCAGGTTGAGAAAACAGCATATGGAACACATGCTTTCAGAATTAAACAGCATTAAAAATATGTAGAGTTCATGGTAATCTTTGCTAAGAGTTGTCAAAGAACATCTGTGTCTTAATTTGTAAAAGTCTTAATACTGTAGACACAATTTCACATTTTTAAATAATAGTGCAAATATATTTTATAAGAAAGTAAGCTAAACTAATTAGATAAAATATCCAGAACTCCACTGGGAGAATTTGTGCAATCAAAACAAACATCTAGTTAGGGATTTGTGCTAGCCTGTGTTCTCCATACAACAGATTCTAAGATCTTGACTAAACATGCAAAAATGTATTAAGGGAAACACGAGTAAGAGAAAATGGGGAGGAAGCCAGGGGAAAACAGGAAGAACCATCAGCCTGCAATCAATGTTTGACCCCCAGTGAAGGAGATAGGGGAGGGAAGAATAAAAGAACAAAGGACAGGTGGAAACATCTGAGATGGCTGAGCAGTTCTAAGGAAAGTTTGGGAAGGCTCTTGGGAAGTCTTGAAGCCAAAGTTGCCTACCAAGGGAGTCATGTATCTCCAGAGTCTTAACGTGAGCCATGCTCAGTCACTGGCTGGGAGAAGCCCATGGAAAGCATGACCTTGATGCAAATGCCAAGATGGATTTCAGAGTGTAACAGCTAAGACCCTGTTCAATTACATTCCCTACAGTCAGATTTAAATGTACAGTTTATTTGTTGATGGTTGTAT
This sequence comes from Myrmecophaga tridactyla, assembly GCA_004026745.1. Lineage (NCBI taxonomy): Eukaryota > Metazoa > Chordata > Mammalia > Pilosa > Myrmecophagidae > Myrmecophaga > Myrmecophaga tridactyla. The sequence goes on from PVIY010003638.1 coordinate 1,822, forward strand.
TTCAAATCATCTCTGCAACAATGTAACTAAGTGAAATTAGAATATCTAGAACATTCAATAACTATTTTCAAATAATTTGAGCATGCCACTATCTAACTTAAAATTATAATCATAGACAGTTTGTCTACAAGAACTAAATAAACATGTTATCATAAACTTTGGACTTTTCTTCACCTTGAGATGTGATGTAGGAATTCATTTTAACCTCGGATTCCAGGCATTTCTTCTCTAGGTGCTGCTACTCTGATCAACTGTCCTAGTGACAAATGTCATCCTAGTATTGTTTAATAGTACTTTCAATGGATTTCTTATTCTATCAGTGACTTGGGTAGGACAGGGGAGGCTAAGATTTGTTACCAGGTGAAGTCCTTTTAGGCTGGCTACACTAAAATTTAATTGACCAATTACTAATTGTATTATTGCAGGTGATTTGGGTTATAATTTCAAGAACAAATTAACACAACAAAAATAATTAAAATAACTTCTATGCCTTAGGCAATATGTCACTGTATTTTTTTTATGTAAGCATAAATAAAATAGTTAAGAGCAGCATTTGTTGTAAGCGTGAATCTCTCCATTTTTTCCACATTTCATAATTTTGCAATTGATAGTACACAGAATGATGCTTTGACAAAATAAATAAGACTTTGTTTTCCCTGATTTCAGAGTATTCATATGAACATTTCCTATTTAGCTATTACAGAATGTAATTCATAGGTATGATTATGAGTTCTTCCATTCAGATTATTCATATGATACAAGTGAGAAGCTGGAGTATATAGGAAAATGCATATCACATTTATATAATAAAGTGTCTAAATGAATTTTTCTCATTGAGCAAATTAATGTTTTTAAAATGCCAAAATTCATGAGTGGGTCAACAAAATGTGGCATATACATACGATGGAATATTATGCAGCAGTAAGGCAAAATGATGTACTGAAGCACGTGACAAGATGGATGAGTCTTGAGGACATAATGCTGAGTGAAGTTAGCCAGACACAAAAGGATAGATACTGTATGATTCCACTTTTATGACCAGCATAAAGGTATAATCAGAAGCTTGTAAAAGAATATAGGGGATTTAAAGATACGTAGGAGCTAGAGAAGGATGAACCGTTAGCTAATGAGGTTGAACTGCAATGTAAGGGAATAGATGGGAGTGAAGGTCTGTAGGTAATATTACCATATGGAAGACGAACAAGATTGAAAGGGGTTGTATAGACCTACGTGTCCCACTGATTCACACTAGAAATATGAATTTTAGAAGAATTCCTTCAAAGATATGATTCTTGTATAAAGAGTGTTTAAGTCCAGGGTACAGGAGAAAACTGCTATTGCATGCTATGAGCTGTGTTCAAAAGGAAACCATCAGAACTACCACAGCAACAGCAAAGGTAAATAATGGGGGAGGGACAAGAGTTAAGAGGAGGTTTAGATTTCCTATTTGGTGAGGGTGTGTTTATTTGTTTTCTTTCTCTTGGGAACAATGAAATTATCTAAAATAGAGAATGTTGATGGACTATATATTTTGGGCCCTCTACATGATACCCGATGAATACAGGTGGCTGAAGGATGCTCTGATGGAGAATTAGATTGGCAAACGATGGTGTATACTTATGAATGGAGGTTGTGCTGCTGCAAAAAGGAACAATGTTGTGAGGCATGCAATGATGTGAATGAACATGTGGGACATTTGGTGAGACAAAATAAGACAGAAACAAAACAACAAGAATGGTATGGTCACCTTTAGAAAATGCTTATAAGAAAACAGGGGCCTAGATTGTAAGCTTTTAGAGCAGACACATTAAGTCCGGAGTGATGATTATTATTTATGGATTTTGAGAGGCTGTTTTATATATATATAACCTGATATTTAGAGATAAGAATGAAGCCAAACAGGTTGGGGTTAAAGTAATCAGAACATAGGAGCAAGGAAGACAATGTCTATATTTTAGAACCACACATACTCTATCTGTATATCTCATTTGAACAATTGAAATACAGGGAGCACAGAATAAGAAAGCAGTCCTTTAATCCTGTATTGATTATTGTAATGCCTGGATACACCCTAGAGTATATTAAGCAGATAATCAAAAAGTACTGGCAAAGTCCCCTGAGGGACGGGAGAAAAATATGAAACTATTAAACTTTACCATCAGGGAATCCCCTGATACTGTGTTAAACTTTAGGGACACCCATCTCAATAGGCCATGCCCTCGATCAGGAGGATTACTCTTGTGACGCTTATGTAGGTAATGGAGAAGCTTAGACTACCTATAGGTATGCTTACGAGTTACTTCTGGAGGACCTCTGTTGTTGCTCAGATGTGACCTCACTCTCTCTAAGCCCAACTGTGCAAGTGAAATCATTGCCCTCCCCCCTACATAGGACATGACATCCAGGGATGAAGTTCTCCCTGGCAACTTGGGAGATGGCTCCTAGGGATGAATCCAGACTTGACACCATGGGATCAACAATTCCAACCTGATCAAAAGGAGAAAAGAAGTGTAATTAACCAAGTATCAGTGGCAGAGAGAGTTCAAATAGAGTTGAGAGACTACTCTGGAGGTTGCTTTTACACAAGCTTCAGTTTGACCTTGATACCTATCATAACCTGCCAACACCCAACTAGGACCATTCCAGCCAATCCTAAAGAACATCTAGGGCAATATATAAGATTCTATAAAGACTCCATACACTAGGGTAACTTTCCAGAAACCTACAACCTCCAGATGGGTCCCTGGTCCAGATAAGTCCTGAAACCTAGCCCAGCCTCTCCAGAACATCAGATAGTTCCATCTCCCTACCCCATATTAGTGACAGACCCTTACAATATGAAGATTTTAGAATTGCCAAACATCCTTAAAGAGAGGGATGGAAAGATCAAAGGTGATGGTGGAGTTATACAGAGAAGATAGGATTTATGCCAGATCATTAAATTGATATCTCTTTTAGTCTTCAGTGTTTCAGAGCATCTAGAAGTAAAAACCTAAAATTGTGAAATTGTAACCCATGTCAAACTCGGAAATATGTTCTGCAACTAATAGTTGTGCTATGCTTTGAAATTTATAGCTTTTTTGTATATATGTTATTTTTCACAAAAAAAGAAGAAGAAAAGTCAATTGTGATTATAAAAAAAAATATTTAAGCCCTCTAGCCTCCTATATTCTGGAGCACCTAGAAGGAAAAATGTGAAAGGATCAGATGGTAGCCCATGACAAACTCTGAAATCTGTCCTGTAACTACTTGTTGAAGAGTACTTTGAAAACTATCATCTTTTTATTTCTTTGCTTTGTATATATACTATACTATACAACAAAAAAAAAGTTTAAAAAATGCCAAACTTCTCCTTCATGTTCCATTCTTGTAAATTATATAAGAAAGAGTAACTAAAGGAATAAGGAAAAACTTGGAGTTGTGTTGCACATTTAGCCACAGCTGTCTATAGATTCTTTAACAAATTTTCAAGTTTTATTCTAGTTTAAAAATAATAATTCATTATTTTAAGAACATCTTCTGCAAACTATTATTCTATAAAATAGATCTCAGGTAGGAAATACATCATTTGGCATTTGTCCACCAAAAATATTTTTAACCATCTACTAGGAGTTACTATTTAAAGTCAAACATATTATTTCTTTTTTGTTTGTTTTTTTTTTGCTACTATTCAATATTTATTAGAATGGCTGAAACTTTTTCAAAAACTGACAATACTGAGAACTGGCATGCAATAAATTCTTATACATTGCTGGTGGGAATGTAACATTGGTCAACCACTTTGGAAAAGTTTATCAGTTTCTTATGAAATTCAACATACAATCACGATAAGACTCAGCAACCTGAGGTATTTACTCAAGAAATATGAAACCATATATCTACAAAAATATATAAATATTTCTAACAACTTTATCCATAGTTACCAAAAACTGGAAACAACCTCAATGTTCATCTACTGGTGAAAGGACAAACAAATTGTGGTACATCCCATACATAAAAGAGCCCTTAGCAATGAAAAGTAACGAAGTTAAGACACATGCAACAATATGGTTGAATTTCAAAAGCATTATGTTAAGTGAACAAAGCCAGACACAAATGGTTACATAGTGTATGGCTCCATTTATATGTCATTTTGGGAAATGAAAAATTATAGCATCAGATATTCAAGCATATTATTTCTTACCTACCAGCAGTAACGGTTCTAGCAAAACATTTTCAGGCAGGGATAACATACTACATTTCAAATCAGAGTATAAAAGGACTCCTGAAGAGAAATTTACTAATACCATTTTCTGCTCATCAATTTCAGCTTATTTCTGAGAATATAATCTTTAAAAAAAACAGCATTTTAAAACAAAATATATAACTCAATTTACTGTGTCATAAACATTAAAATATATAAAACTTTAAGATGAAATAAAACATTTTATTTTTATAACACTTGAATTAGATCAAGCCTATAAATTATTTAAATAGAAAAATCCAAGATCTATAAAAGTTGAATCAGGCTACACATCTATTCTGTATATAAAACCACTATATTCTCACATATTTAAAAAGTTTTATTTCCTGGAAAACTTTTTTTCTGTTGATGTTCCCCAACTTTTCTTTCAGGTCTATGTTTAAAACACAGTTTGTTCAACAATTGACTTTTAAAAAAATTTATACAGAACACATTGTCTGTGGTCATCCACTAGTTCTAATAAAATATATAGTAATCCTGCTACTTAGAAAATCTTCTTTACCAATACTCTAACCATGAAAGCAAATAAATTGCCTCTATTTGAAAAGCTAGGACTCAAGTAAATCCTTTCTAATCACATGTTGTGAAATATAATTGTGCTTAAATTTCCATTGAGGAACAAAAAGCAACTAGAAACAAATAGTACATTGGAATAATTTTACTTATTGCTGTTTCTAAGATATAATATGTGATGCATAAATATAAAACTAAGTTCCTGATATTTTCAAAATATATTAATATTGTATATATCTAGTTTTAAGGCAATATGACACAAAAGAATGACCCAAAAGTCATGAACAAGTCATTTTCATCTCAGTTTTCCCATCAGTGGAATGTGAGACTGAATTAGTTTATCTTCAAAGTCTCATTTTAATTTAACTTTTAGCTATCCTATACTTCCATCAATCAAACATTGTCTCTCTCATTCTTAGAGTTCTTTTTCATAAAAGCTCTGGGAAAGGATTATTTGAATATCATCAGTGGTGACAAATTTATATATTACTTGGATAAATGCAGTTTTAGGAAATAGCTCAAAGTCATTTTGAAAGAAGAGTGGTCAGTAAATTGGGCTAACACGTGAACTAATGTTGACATAATTTTGAGTTAAAAAATGATGTGCGATTCCAGAGGATCTAATTTTATTATATGGCATCCATTGACCCTGAAATCAACTCTAAAAATCAAGTGCTTTGGAAATAACAATCTCATCTTCAAAAGTAACAGCTCTGAAGAGCCAATTGCTTTTTAATGGCGATAAATTCTACTTTGTTAAAGCTGAATTTCATGAATTAATATCATAACTAGTATCCATTTCTAAGGGCATGAAAGTAGGCCATGATTGTGGATCTAAGAATAACTGTATCATACGAAATACGTAGATATTTAAACATATTTTCGTCTGGGTTAAAGATAGCACATTAATGTGAACTGGTTCTTCTCTTTAAAAAGTTTTGTTTCAACCTCCTTAATCTAAATGTAAGAAACAATGTTCTTAAGTGAATGGTTTGTTCATCCTGGTCAGAGTAATCAAAAAAGTTTTCTGAGCAATAGCATGTGAAGATCGGTGCGCCAGGTGCGGGGGCGCAGGGAGCTGGGAGCTGCAGAAGGCTCTGCGCGGGGATTGATACATGGCCATTGTCCTCGGGGTGAACATTTCATACATTTTAACTAAACCAGACGAGTGTCACGTACTGTGCATGGTCTGAAAACCTGTGGAAGTCATGTAAGTAATGAACGTGATTCTGGCAATGATTTTTCTTTTCAAAACCAACTTTCACACCAGATTTTGGGGGTCCCGAGTAGGTGATTTCCTCTGTTAGTGATTGAATTCCTTTATCCTTTGTAGCATGTAGCCAGGAAGATCTATACCAAGTATTCTCACCTAGATGGATTTTCAGAATCCATGTTGATAGGATTAAAGTAGTTTGGGGGATGGAATTTCCTTCAGTATATATGATATATACTGAATATATATATATATATATATATATATATTTAAACTGAAGACCCAAAAATTAAAAAATGATATGCAAGATTAATATTTTGCTTTGTTTCAAAGTCATTCTAACGTTATAAGATGAATTTGTGGAATTTTCTCACATATGTTTTAGTTCCATTTTTCAGGGGATGAAACTTATGTATAATAGGTACTTGAAATTTCAATTTATATCCGCCTTAAGGTACATGAAAAGCAATTATCTACCTGAAAGGCGAGTTTAGACTATAGTGACTATAATTTCTATATACTTAGAAACAACCAAATTTTGTCTTGACAAAGTCAGAGGCTTTCAAATTGAGGCACCATGCAATCAAAATATTATAATTCAGATGCTTATTTTTAATGATGAACTTTCTCTTACATCTTACAATTTTTCGGGGGGAATAAACCAATAAGAGAATGACTGTTCATAATATGATAGGATTGAGTCCAAAATCTAGGTTTCTATTATATATGAAAAAAAGTTCTTACTATGGTTGATGTAATAATAATCACATTAATTGCTAGGAAGCAGGAAGTCTGTTTAGTTGTGTTAAATGGTAATTTAAAGCCTGGGGACAGAAACCTGCATTTTAAAGTGCAGAGATCGATTTACTATGTTGCAATATTTTAAAGATGCCTTATAGTAATTAGATTGAACATCTCTTTTCCAAATAATCCCCAAATAATTGAAACTATTTCCAAAGAAATGGTTCTCAAATCTATATGATTACCAAATTTTCAGGTTCTTCTGATTAGGTTTGCTTCAAAATTTTAGTAATATCATCTTTAAACCATCAGGCACTAAGTGGGATGCTGAGTAATGAGAAATACTTGCCCCTCAAAATTATAAAACATGATAAATATTGTGGATGAACAAAAAGTAATAGTAGCAAAAAAATCAGGCCAGGCATTGGACTATTCTGGGAAAGTGGATGAAAGTTTTATATAATGAAATAAAATTTAGGCTTGGAATTCAAGCATAAATAGTTTATTAACTGGTCCAAGGAGTAGGCATTCTCTTTGGAGGGAACAGTATTTGCAAAGGTACAGACTGTTGTTAGAAATGCTGTATGTTCTAAGCATCACAATGGTTTGACAAAGCAGCAGTGAAGGTTAAATATAGAAAACTATACACAATAAGATCAAAATATTTGTTAGAGTTTAGAGCCCAAAAGGCCTTTTCTGCTTTGCTAAAGAACTAACTGTTCTTTGGAGTTATCTTTCTCCTACAGTTGTTATGTGTACCCCTGAGTTCTGGCAGGAGGGATGTACAAAGATATGTACCTGAGAGTTAAAAAAAACACATATTTATGCATAGTGCCTTTTACTGGTGTCAATTTTATTTGAATATGTAAAGGAAGTACATTTCAATATGGAAACCTATTTGTGTATATTATGGAAAGAAATGCAGCCTCTACACACATTTAAAAACTAGACTTTACTGAATATCATATCTGTGACTGTCTACTTAGAGGAAACCCTCTATACCCTGACCTTTTTGAAGTGGTTTATACAACTTAATCACCATAAGGATACTTGGGGGGAAAGATTGAGAAATACTGCTAAATGAGAAGTAGTCTCTGACAGACTTGAAGTAAAAGAATGAAATTACCATCCTGATTTGGATTATGGCAGTATTATAGAGTATGAGGTGGGAACAGGGAAAGCAGAGGCAGAGAGATCTTTTAAAGAGTTACAACAGGTAATTGACCAAGATGGCAACATATGATGTTCCAGGAATCCCATTCCACCACAGAATCTTTGAATAGCTAGCAAAAACTGGCAGAGCCATCTTCCTCAACGCTCCAAGAAAATAAATAGTTAAAGGGTTGCAGCAATTGGGTGAGTGCTAAATCAAGGAAACACAATTTTAAAAATGGTAGAAGGCTCATGGTGCCCTTTCTAGCCACTCCCTAACTCCCACTCTAGTGCAGAGTGAAGTTAACCTTCACTTCCTTTGTGGATCTCCAGCCCTGTTCCAAAGGGAGCACAGTAACCTCTATAAACATGCTGTAGTACCTGTATGTTGCTGCCAGTCTATCAGGTGGTAGTTTGAAAGTCTAAACCAGGAAACTCATCTCTGGCTCACACTCCTAGAACTTTCTCTGCAAGCAGAAAAAGCCTGTGGACAGCTAAAGCACTGCAAGAAACAAGTCAAAGCAGCTTGTGGGTAAAGAATGACCTGTTTTAAGATAGACATTAGAGCATAGCAGCCAACACAGAGCCAATTTGGCAAAGACCATGAAGGAGTTTGTTTTGGTTTGGTTTGGTTTGGTTTTGGTTTTGGTTTTGGTTTTGGTTTTTGCATTGGTTACTTTGGTTCTGTTAGCTCTTGGCACTCAAGGAGATCTCTGTTGTATCACCAGCTGGATATGTACTCAAAGAACAGAAACCTCAGGGGATAAAATAAATCTCATGGTTAGCACATAAAAATATTAAAATGTATAGTGTGTCTCAAAAGATTACAAGACAAACAAAGGATCAGGAATGATGGCCCATTCAAAACCACAAGGTAAAAATTCAGAAGCCATCAATAAAGAACAGCAGACTTTGGACATACTGGACAAAGACTTTAAAAATTGATTTTCATATGTTATGCAATAAAAAAAGTTTAAAAATTATTTTCAGTATGCTCAAGAAGAAAAGGAAAACTTGGAAAATGAACTAATCAATAGCAAGAAAACAGCAAATGAATAATAAAAGAATCTCAGTAAAGAGATAGGAATTTTAAAAAGGAGCCAAACTGAAACATAGGAGTAAAAGACCACAATAACCGGACTGAAAAATTCCTAAAGTGTTTCAACAGTATATTGCAGCTAGAAGAAGAAAGAGTGAGTGAATTCAAGTATAATACAATTGAAATGACTCAAGCTAAGGAGAAGAATGAAAAAAAGGGAACAGAGCCAAAGAGCCCTGTTTGGGACACCATCAAGATTACCAATAAATGAAGTATGAGAGTCCCAGAAGGAAAAGAAAGAGAGAAAAGAGCAGAAGAAATCTTCAAAGAAATAATAGCAGAAAATTTTCCAAAATAATGAAAGACATATGAGAAGCCCAACAAGCCCCACATTTGGTAAACTTAAAGAGAACTGAGCTCAGAAACAGAGTGGTCAAGCTGTTGAATATAAAGAATAAGGACAGAGTCCTGAAAGCTGCAAGAGTAAAGCAACATCTTATGCACAAGGGAGTTGCGATAAATTCAGTGCCAATTTCTCATCAGAAAACATGGAGAAAAGAAGGCAGTGGGATGAAATATTTAAAGTTGACAGAAAACAAATGCAAGACTGTCTTTCAAACATGAGGAAAAGATTAAGACATAATCAGATAAGCAAAATTTGAGGGAGTCATCATCACTATCCCTGCCCTGTAAACAATGCTAAAGGAAGTGTTTCAGACTGAAAGGAATGGATGCTAATCAGAGATTTAAAGCAAAGAGAAATAAAGGTGTTCAGTAAATGTAACCATATAGGTAGTTATAAATGCCAGTACTATTGTATTTTGGGGTATGTAACCCATTTTTTTTTATTTCTTACAGATTCTAAAATGCAAATGCATAATAAATCATGATAGTTCTCTGGTTTTGGATATACATGTATAAATACATAATCTGTAAAAATACAACAAAAAGATGAGAAGACAGAGGAGTATAAGAGCAGTGTTAAGTGTGTGCTATTGAAGTTAAGTTGGTATAAAATAGAAAATGATTGTTATAGATTTAGAATGTTAAATTTGAGCCCCATAATAACTACAAAGAAAATATATGAAAAATACATATATATACAGAAATGAAGAAGGATCTCAAAATGGTACAATACAAAAAATTAAATAAATTGAAAGATGGCATTAAGAGAAGAATTGAGGCGCAAAAAAAAGATATAACACTTAGAAAGATAAAACAGCAAAATGGGAGAAGAAAGTCCTGCATCATCCATCAATAGTTACTTTAAATGTACATGAATTAACTCTCCAGTCAAAAAGCAGATATTGACAGAATGGATTAAAAAGCATGACACAATATATTCTGTTTACAAGAGACTCACTCTAAATTCAAAGACACAAGTATGTTGAATGGATTAAAAAGCATGACACAATATATTCTGTTTACAAGAGACTCACTTTAAATTCAAAGACACAAGTATGTTGAAAGTAAAAGAATAGGAAAAAGAATACCATGCAAATAGTAACTGAAAGAGCTGAGGTAGCTAAATTAATATCATACATTGTACTTTAATTAAAAACAAACTGTTATGAAGGAAAAAAGATCACTATAAACTGATAAAGAGGTTATGGTGACTTGGAGTTATATAAAGCAGGAAAAGATGTCCTTAATCTTAATTCATTTCTATGGAAGTGAACCCCTTGTAAACAGGACCATTTTAATGAGGTTGCTTCAGTTATGCATGGTCCAACTGGGTCAGAATGGGTCTGAGTCTTATTATTGGAGTCCTTTATATTCAAAATGAAATTCAGATACAGATAGAGAAAGCAATATGAAACAGCTAGAAGCTGGAATCAAAGGAACCTAGAAGCCAGGAGAGGCTGCTATATGCATTGCCATATGACAGAAAAACCAAAGAACAAGGATTTCTGGCAGCCAGCCCTGGAGTGCCTCAGTCTTCTGGGAGAAAGCATTATTTTGATGATGCCTTGAGTTTGAATTTCTCCTACTCCCAAAACTATGAGTCTATAAATTACCATGGTTTAAGCCAACGCCTTGCATAGTATTTGTTTTAACAGCCAGAACACTAAAACAGGAGAGATTCCATCATGAAGACATAACAATCATAAATATGTATGCACCTAATGGCAGAGCCCCAAAACATATGAACCAAATATTAACAGGTTTGAAGAAAGAAATAGATGGCTCTGCATTAATAGTAGGAAATTTCAAAACTTCACTTTCTATAATGAATAGACCATGTAGACAGAAGATCAGTAAAGAAATAGAAGTCTTGAACCATACTATGAACCAATTAAACTTAACAGATATCTATAGAACACTTCACCCATGGCAGCAGAATGTATGTTCTTCTCTGGTACACATAGAACATTCCCCAGAATAGACCAAGACTCAATAAATTTGAAAATATTGAAACCATAAATCATCTTTGACCAGAATGCAACTAGAAATCAATACAAATATGTGGAAATTAAATACCTTAACTCTTCAACCACCAACGGGTCAAAGAAGAAAACAAAAGGAATATTAGGAAAGATTTTGATGCAAGTGAAAATGAAAGTAAATAAAGTAAAGCTAATGGATGGCGCTAAGTCAGTGCTGAGAGGAAAATTTATAGCTCTATATGCTTGCATTAAAAAAGATGAAAGACCTCAAATCAGAGAACCAATCTTACAAATGAAGGATCCAGAAAAGAAGACCAAACTAAGCCCAAAGGGAGCAGAAGGAAGAAAATAATAAAGATTAGAGCAGAGATAAATGAAATAGAGAATTAAGAAACAATAGAGGGAATCAAAAAGCCAAAAGTTGCTTCTTTCCAATTATCAAGAAAATTGACAATATTTGGCTTGACTGACAAAGGAATGAAAAGATAGGACACAATGAACTAAAGTCAGAAATGAAAAGGGGGTGTATACTACTCACCCCACAGAAATAAAAAGGATTGTAAGAGAAGAACTGTGAGCAACTGCACAACAAATTAGATAACCTAGATTAAACACACAAGTCCATAAAAATACACATATTACCTACACAGACTCAAGAAGAAATAGAAAATCTCAACAGAGAAATAACATATAAAGAGATTGAGTCAGTAATTAAATATTTACAACAATAGTATACACAGGGGTGAGAGAATGAATTAAGGCTGTGTCTGTGAGCATGAGAAGAAGACATCAAGATAGAATCTGCTGCAGTGACATCTTCAACATGGCCACATAAACAGCTATGGAAAATCTCTCCCCAGAGATTCAAGAAAGCAAAAAAGGACAAATCTGAATTTTTCAGAACTCTGGAATGAGATATAGACTGGAGAAGAACCTTAGAAATGCCAAATTGGAGAGAGAAAATAATATCAGGGAGGAGATCTCAGTACTGGAGTTGCGAGTCCTCTCCACTCCCCTTAACTGGATCTCACACATAGCAAAGGAAGGGCACAGAAACAGGAGCCAGTATACCTGCCATTGTGGACACAATATATAAATTCTCCTATAGCAATGAGACAGACCCTCACCATTTGGACACCTAGGGGATGAGGGAGGCCATTTGAGGCCCAGGTCAGTGAGGGATAAAGAGTGTGAGAAAACATGGACAGAGTCTGTGATTCCAGCCTGGAATCCAAAGGCCCTTCCCCCATCCCTAAAGGAAACATCAGTGGGCAGACTGATTCCTTCCTGGGCGCCAGCTGAAGACTGGGTCAGCTGGGGGAATCCCCTGCAACAAACAAAGTGGGGGAAACAGCCCCACATTGAGTCAGATTTTGGCTGGCAAAGGGAGGGTGCAGGTAGCTTGCGGTCTCAGCTCTGTCCAGGCAGACATAACCTGAACTATGAGGCAAACAGCTTTTGAGGATGCTTATGTTATCAAATCACACCATCTGCTTGGAAGACCACAAAATGCAAGGGAATTGAAGGTTTGTTGTTGTTGTTGTTGTTTTTTCAAGAATCTTCAGGAAAATATTTCAAGCGCATTTGAGCTTCTCTAAACCCCTTACATGGGAACATGCACTATTTTGGCTGAGGAATAGATAACCCAACTGTTAAAGAAGTGCCATAAAATAAAGCTGAGTCTTTATTATTATTATTGGGCCAGCAACAGAGTACTACTGGGACCCAGCAGACTTGTTCTACCTACAAATAGAGACCTTGTTGTGGTGCTCAATGCCAATGCCCTATTCCTGAGGCAGACAGCTATGGGTATCTGGTTTGGGGAGGAGACTGGGGCAAAGCCAATTTAACAAGTGGCCAATGAGAGAATCAACCAGACAACAAAGACAAACAACAAAAAACTTAGGCAAATGAGAGAAAGTGACCTCCAAAATAAACCAGAAAATCAGATGCCTAGACACCAGCAGAAAATCATGACATATACCAGGAAGCACCAAGAACATGGCCCAACCATAGGAACATCTTACATCAACTGAGATGCAGGAGTTGAAACAACTGATTAAAGATATCCAAACAAATGTTCTAAATAAATTCAATGGGTTGGAGGAAAATGTGGAAAAAAGAGATTAAGGATATAAAGAAGACACACAGTGTCCATCCAGAAGAACTTGACAGCTTGAAAAAGCAAATGACAGAACTTATGGGAATGAAAGGTACAATAGAAGAGATGAAAAACACAACAGAGATAAACAACAGCCAATTTGAAGAGACAGAAGAAAGGATTAGTGAGTTAGAGGACAAGACAAATGATATCCTACACAGAAAAGAACAAATAGGGAAAAGAATGGAAAAATATAAGCAGGGGTCTCAGGGAATTAAATGATAATATGAAGTGCATGAATGTATGCATTATGGGTGTCCCAAAAAGAAAAGAGAAGGGAAAAGGTACAGAAAGAATAATGGAAGAAATAATCACTGAAAATTTCTCAACTCTCATGAAAGGCATAAAATTAGAGATCCAAGAAGGACAACATACCCCAAACAGAATAGATCTAAATAGATGTACTACAAGACATGAATCAGATTGACAAGTATCAGAAACAATGAAGGAATTCTGAAGGCAGCAAGAGAAAAGTGATCTACCACATACAAGGGAAACTTAATAAGACTAAGTGCAGATCTCTCAGCAGAGGCAATAAGGCAGTGTATTATGTATTTAAGACACTGAAAGAGAAAAACTGCCAACCAAGAATTTTAAATCCAACAAAGCTGTCCTTCAAAAGATGAGAAGAGTTTTAAATACTTACAGATAAAATGACACTGAGAGAACAAAAGACCTGCTTTATAAGAAATACTGAGGAGGGCGGCTGCCGTGGCTCAGCGGGCAGAGCTCCGACCTGCCGTGCTGGAGGTCTGGAGTTCGATCCCTGGTGCCTCCTGCCCATATGCAAATTAAAAAAAAAAAAAAAAAAAAGAAATACTGAGGAGAATGCCACAGACAGGAAAAGCCAGGGGAAAGAGGTGTGGATAATAGTGTAGAAATGAAGAATAGCTGTAAGGATAACTAACAGGGTTAAAAGAGAGAGAGAGAAAATAAAAATAAAATGTGACAGACTCCAAAAGACAAAATGGTTGAAGAAAGTACTGCCTTTACAGTAATAACGTTAAATGTTAATGGACTAAGCTCCCAATCAAAAGACAATAATTGACAAAATGGATAATAAAATATGATCCAACCATAAGCTGTCTACAAGAGACTAACTTAAGACTCGAGGACAAAAAAAGACTGAAAGTCAAAGGTTGGAAAAAGGTATTTCAAGCAAACAACAACCAGAAAAGAGCAGGAATAGTTCTACTAATATCATACAAATTATATTTCAAATGTAAAGCAATTAAAAAAGACAAAGAATGATAGTATATATTAATAAAAGGGGCAATTCAGCAGGAAGACATAGCAATCATAAATATTTATGCACTGAGCCAGAATACCCCAAAACAATGAGGCAAACACTGACAACACTGAAGGGAGAAGTAGACACCACTCTCATCAGTGTATAGATCATCTACACAGAGGATCAATAAGGAAACAGAGATCTTAAATAGTAGAATAAATTATCTAGACTTAACTGACATTTACTGAACATTGCAACCAATACAAGCAGGATACACATTTTATCAAGTTCTCATAGATCATTCTCCAGAGTAGAGCATATGTTGGGGCAAAAAGCAAATCCCAATAAATTTTGAAAGATCAAAATTGTAGAAAGCAACTTCTTAGATCACAATGGAATAAAGTTGGAAATAGCAAAACCCAGGACAATGATGGTTATTAAATGTACAGATATAAGAAAGTTTTTACTTGAGGGAGACCAATTGATGGTCACCAATGTAAAGTGTTTAAAAGTGAATGGTATATGAAATCTATGGTCAACTGATTTTTTAAAAATCCCCCAAATCCATTGAACTGGGACAAAATAGTCTTTTCAATAAATGAGCATAGGAGAACTGGATATCAATAGCCAAAAGAATGAAAGAGGACCTTACAAAAATAACTCAAAGTGAATAAAACACCTAAATATAAGAACTAGGCATTTTTCTGAAGAACAAATACAGATGGCTCAAAATCACATGAAGAGGGTGGTGCAACAGTGGCTCAGTGGTAGAATTCTCACCTGCCATGCCAGACACCCGATTCAATTCCTGGAGCCGGTCCATGCCAAAAAAGAAAAAAAAAAGGGGAGGCACATGAAGAGATGCTCATTTTCATTTGCTATAAGGGAAATGCAGATCAAGACTACAATGAGATACTACCTTAAACCTCTAAGAATGGCTGCTATTAAACAAACAGGAAACTACAAATGTTGGCGAGGATGTGGAGAAACTGGGACACAGGCATTGTGGGTGGGAATGTATAATGGTAAGCCACTATGGAAGGCAGTTTGGTGGTTCCTTAGGAAATTAAATATCGAGCTGCCCTATGACCTGACAATAGCACTACTTGATATATACCCAGAAGAGCTGAAAACAGTGACACAAACAGACATTTGCACACCGATGTTCATAGCAGCATTATTCACAATCATCAAAAGATGAAAACAATCCAAATGTCCATCAACAGATGAGTGATTAACAAAATGTGCTATATACATACAATGGAATATTATGCAGCAGTAAAGCAAAAATAATGTCCTGAAGCACATGACAAGATGGATGGGCCTTGGTAACATAATGCTGAGTAAAATAAGCCAGACACAAAAGGATAGATATTGCGTGACTCCACTTTTATGACCATGGTAAAGGTAAAACCAGAAGCTAATAATACAGAATATAGGGGACTTAGAGATGCATAGAAGCTAGAGATGGGTGAATGGCTAGCTAATAAGGTTGAACTCAAATATAAGGGAATAGATAGAAGTGAAGGCAGTTCACTAGTGGGTCTATACGTAACATTACCATACTGAAAGTGAACATGATTGAAAGGGGTTGTCTAGACCTATGTGTCCCACTGATTAACACTATAAATATAAATGAGTTCTTGCATGAACTATTTCAAAGGTATGATTCTTGTACAAAGAGTGTTTAAATACAGGGTACAGGGAGAAAACTGTTATTAGATGCTATGGGCTATGCTTTACAGGAAAACATCAGCAGTACCACAGCAACAGCAGGGTTAAATAATAGGGGGAGAGACAAGAGCTAAGGGGAGGTTTAGATTTCCTATTTGGTGAGGGTGTATTTATTGGTTATCTTTCTTTTGGGAACAATGAAGTTATCTAAAATTGAGAGTGTTGATGGACTGTGGGCTTTGGGCATTGTCATGGTCAGGTTCATGTGTCAACTTGGCCAAGTGATGGTACCTGTTTGTCTGGTTGTGCAAGTGCTGACCTGTCTGTTGCGATGGGACATTCATAGAATTAAATCATGATCACATCTGCTGCGTCCACAGCTGATTCCATTTGTAATCAGCCAAGGGGAGTGTCTTCTGCAATGAATGATGCTTAATCTAATCCCTGGAAGCTTTTTAAGGAAGATTCAGAAGAGACAGGCTCTCTTCCTGCTTCGGCCGGTGAGCCTCTCCTGTGGAGTTCGTCCACACCCTCCACTGGAATCGTTGGCTTCACAGCCTGCCCTGTGGATTTTGGACTCTGCATTCTCATGGTTATATGAAACACTTTTATAAATTTTATATTTTTGGGTGTTTCCTGTTGATTCTGTTTCTCTAGAGAATCCTAACTAATACAAGCATTATACATGATGCCTAATAAATGAAGGTGGCTGAAGGATGCACTGACTGAAAGCTAAATTGGTGAACGATCGTGTATACATATGATCAAGTATTGTGCTGCTACAAAAAGGAGTGAAATTGTGAGGCATGCAACGTGGTGAGTGAAACTGTGGGACATTTGGTGAGGCAAAATAAGCCAGAAA
>PVIY010003638.1:19137-111011 GCA_004026745.1 Myrmecophaga tridactyla
TTTATATTATATATATATATATATATATATATATATATATAACCTGGAATATAGAGATGAGAATGAAGCCAATCATGTCGTGATTGAGTTAATTCAGAACACAAGGGTAAGGAAGACATTGTCTATATTTTAGAACCTCACCTACTCTTTGAGAAAAGGGAAGAAAGGTTTACTTTGTCCAGAACCTAAATTTTCTGCAGCACATAATCTAACTCAACCTATCTAGATATCTCATTTAAACAATCAAAACGCAGGGAACCCAGAATAAGAATGAGGGTCTTTAATCCTGTATAGCTTAATGTAATCCCTGGAGACATCCTAAAATATATTAAGCAGATAATCAAAAAGTACTGGCAAAATCCCTTGAAGGATGGGAACTATTAAACTTCACCACTGGGGAAACCCCTGATACTGTGTCAAACAGGGATACTCAAATCTATAGCCCAACCCTTGATCTTGAGGCTTGCTCTTATGAAGCTTCTGTATATATAGCAAGAGAAGTTTAGACTACCTATAGGAATGCCTAAGAGTTACTTCTGGAGGGCCTATTTTGTTGCTTAGCTGTGACCTTACTCTTTCTAAACCCAACTCTGCAAGTGAAATCATGGGGAAATGGCATCCAGTGGTGAAAGTCTCCCTGGTGGCATGGGAAATGACTCCCAGTGATGAGTCTGGCCCTGGCACCATGGGATCAACAATGCCATCCTGACTAAAAACAGTAAAAGAAGTGTAACTAATAAGGTGTCAGTGACTGAGAGAGTTCTCTTGAGGTCACTCTCATACAAGGTTCTGTCAGACATTGCTACCTATCATAATCTATCAAACCCCAACCAAAACCATTCCAGCCAATTGTAAAGAACACCTATGGCATCATATAAGATTCTACAAAGTTTCCTTGCACTAGAGTAACTTTCCAGAAACCTACAACTTCCAGATGGCTCCCTGGACCAGATAAGTTCTGAAACCTAGAGGGGCCAGCCTCTCCAGAACATCAGTTAGTTCCATCTCCCTACCCCATATTATTGACAACCCTTTGCAACATGAAAAATTTAGAATGAGCATAGCCTGAACACCCCTAATGAGTGGGAGAAAGATCAAAAGTAATGGTGGAGCTATTTAGAGAAGGGAGGTGTTCTAGTTTGCTAGCTGCCAGAATGCAACACACCAGAGATAGATTGGCTTTCAATAAAAGGGGGTTTATTTAGTTAATGTATAGTTCATAAGAGGAAAGGCAGCTAACTTTCAACTGAGGTTCTTTCTTACATGGGAAGGCACATGGCAATCTCTGCTGGCCTTCTCTCAGGTCTCTGGGTTCCAACAACTTTCCTGGGGTGATTCCTTTCTGCATCTCCAAAGGCCTGGACTGAGTTGTGAGTGCTGAGATGAGGTATGCTGAGCTGCTTTTTCTGTGCTACGTTGAGCTCTCTCATTTAAGCACCAGCCGAGTAAATCAAACATCATTCATTGCAGCAGGCACACACCTCCTAGCCGACTGCATATGTAATCAGCAACAGATGAGGTTAACATGCCATCAGCTCATGTCCACAGCAATATAACTAGGCACCTTCACCTGGCCAAGTTGACAACTGAATGTAACTACCATAGTAGGGTTTAACAAATAAGTATGCTTGCTGAATCATTATATTGTTATTTCTTTTAGTCTCCAGGATCTTGGAGCAGCCAGAAGTAGAAACCTAAAATTGTGGAATTGTAACCCATACCAAACTCTGAAATCTGTTCTACAACTGTCACACTGTGCTTTTAAATTTATTGCTTTTTTTGTATATATGTTATTTTTCACAAAAAGAAAAAAAATCAATTGTGATAAAAAAAGTATTTATTCCTTCTAGCCATCAATGTTCTGGAGCAGCTAGAAGGAAAAATTCGGATGATGGTATGGTATCCCATGACAAACTCTGAGATCTGTCCTGTAACTACTTGTTGAAGAGTCCTTTAGAAACTATTGCTTTTTTTTTTCTTTCCTGTGTATATATTATACAGTAAAAAAAGTTTAAAAAGAAGGGAGGGATAGTATATGGGAAAAATGCAATTAATGCAAACTAGGCTCTATGGTTAATAGAGATATTGTAGGTTCTTCCTTTAATTGTAACAGAGGCAATATACCAAAGCTAAATATCAATAATGAGGAGGATACAATGGAGGGGTATTGGATTCTCATTGTTGTTTCTCTTTTTTCTTCTCTTTCTTTTTCTTTTCTCCTCTTCTTCTCTTTTTTTGGAAGATACAGAAATATTCTCATATAGATTGTGATGCTGAGTGTCTAACTATGTGATTATACCTTAGGAATAACTATGAGATTATACTGTAGGGAAGTAGAGTGGTGCAGACCTCTGGAGGGCAGTGTGGTAGTTCCATAGGAGACTAAATATAGAATTGACACATGATCCTGCAATCCCATTAGTCGACAAAGACTTGGAAGAACTGAAAGCAGGGACATGAATAAGCATTTGCATTTATGGAAGCATTTTTCATGATTTGCAATGGATGAAGTGGCCTAAGGGTACATTTACTGATGAATGGAATGGCAAAACATGGTATATACATATGCAAGAAGGAGTGAAGTCACGCGGCATGCAAATTGGAGAATGAAACTTAAGGACATTGAGTGAAAAAAGCCAGAAAAAAATGGACAAATAATGTATGGTCTCACTAACATAAACTAACTATAATGATCAAACTCTGAGAATTGAATTTGATTGCATACATTATCAGGAGACAGAAAGTGGGCAGAGGTTGGACAATCAAATACTAAGGAGCACAGAATGTTCAATAAAGATAATTAGAAAGGTTCCTATATTTTAAGCTCTTATAGCAGTCACACTTATTCCTGAGTTTTAACTGTGTTTTCTAAGTTCTGAGGTGCTATACTCTTTCCATACCAGTTTGTATAACCTGGTAATTCCCTGGAACACGGGGTACCTGTGGGACACCTGACACTGAAAGTCAGCATGCCTCCATACAGACTGTTAAAGAAGCTGAAGAACTGATCAGACTCCAATTAGAGATAGTATGTAATGGACCTGATTATAACTACGTAAATCAGAATACAAGGTAAAGGGTGGTATTGTCTGTATTTTAAGGCTTCCTTTGGAAGACCAAAGGAAGAGATGTTAAGTTGGTCCAAAATTTCGATTTTCTGTAGCACACTATATAATATAACCTCTCTGGTCAGTTTATTTAAACATCCTAATTACAAGTAATTTAGACTAGGGAATGAGATCTTATTATTCTGTACAGGTTAATGTAATACCCAGATACATACAGAATATTTTGAGCAGCAAATAAAAAGTATTCTCAAAGTCCCCTTGAAGGTCTTGGGGGAAAAATGTGGATCTAAGTAAACTTCCCCACCTGGGAAATCCTGCTATTCTCTCAGGCACTAAGGACTGCCAATTTCATAAACAAAGCCCTTGGTCTTGAGGCTTGCCCTTGTGAAACTTATCTGCAATGGGGAAGCTTGCAATTATGCCCAAGAGTTACTCCCAGAGAGTCTCTTTTGTTGCTCAGATGTAGCTTCTCTCTTAAAGCCAACTCTGCAAGTAAACTCACTATCCTCCCCACTTGTGAAACAGAATACCCAGGGGTTTAAGTCTCCCTGGTAATGTGGACAGGATTCCTAGAAATGAGCCTAGCTGTGGCATCATAGGAATAAGAATGACCAAAAGGAGGAAAGGAAATGGAACAAAATAAAATTTCAGTGACTAAGAGATTTTGAATAGAGTCAAGAGATCTTTCTGGAGGTTACTCTTCTGCAAGCTTTAGCCAAATATTCTAAAATACCACAGTATGTCATGCCCAACCAACAGTATTTCTGAAAACCCTAAGGAATACCCTGGGCTCTATTTAAGTCTCTGTAAAGGTTTTTCATTGTACATTTACCTTCTCAGAAATTTAAAACCTCCAGATTGATCATAAACCAGATAAATCCTACAATCCAGAGGGATTAGTCTCTCCAAAAACAACAGCTATTCATTCCCCTATCCCAGAAGGTCAACGCTCCTTTCCAGAACAAAGTTAAGAGGGCTGTTGCCCAGATAACCCTGAAGATTGAGAGTTAGATCAAATGAGAGGAAGGAGGTGTAACTGAGAAATTAGGATTGAACAAATGATTGTGATGGGTGACTCATTATGTAAATATCTCTTTTCAGAATCTAATGTTTTAGAATAGCCAGAAGGAAATACCTCAAACTGCTGAACCCAGGAAGCCTAATCTTTGACAGTGATCACAAAACTATAATACAAAAAAAAAAAAAAAAATTGCCTGTGTTTGTATGGATCTGGTTTGTTCCATATTTATATATATAAAATACTTATATATATAAAATATTACAATGTCTTAGTTAACCCAACCTCTACTGTAAGTCTTAAAATTGGGTAGATTGCAATCCTAGTGGTCAATAAGAGGGAGGGGTAAAGGGTATGGGATGTTCGGAGTTTTCTTTTAATTTCATTTTCTGGAGTAATGCAAATGTTCTAAAAATGATCATGGTGATGAATGTCCAACTATGTGATGATATTGTGAACCATTGATTATATATTTTGGATAGATTATGTGGTGTGTGAAGATATCTCAATAACAAGAAAAAAAATCTTCTACAATGTCCATGCTCTAAGTCTCTGCCCTCTAGGCCAGTGTTGTTCATTCTCCATCCAATTTATTTACTGAGCTCTCAAGTGCTTACTATGTACCACACCTACTATGAGCTGGGCTCTGAAGATACAAAGATAAAGAAGATATGAAACTTTTCCTTATAGCTTTTTTCATAAATCTAGAGTAGAAATAAAGTTATATGTATTAGTTAAAAATGTTAGCGTAATAATTTCTAGAGCCTGGTATAGTGCTAGATAATCAGTAAATATTTGTTGAATGAATGAACCCAATCTTCATTATGCTCTTTTGCAAGCATAATATTTTTTAAATGAGAGAATCGAATAGAAGCATCTTCCATATATTTTGAAATGTAAAAAAAAAAAAAAAAAATGTTATCTCTGCTAAGGTAACAAAATGCCGCTAGTAATAAATCATTCTTTTATAGCATGCAGAGGAAAATTAGATAGATTTTTTTTCCTACAAAACATTGCCAGTAGCTGTTCCAAGAAATGTTCTCCTAATCTTTCTAAAATGAATTTTTAAACAAAGCATTAAAAGCATTCTTTGCAAATCGGTTACCAGAAAGTGCAATAATGGGCAAAGGCAAGCATGCAGATCTGTATAATGAGGCCATTTCACTGGCCTTCCTACTTTGGCAAGCCATTTAGTAATTCAGAAAATCGAAATAGCATCACATCCTAGGTCATGTTCTCTTAAGTAATTATTGGATATATTTTAAATTTCTGCAACATCTGCTTTGACTGTTGTGAACATGCAATCCCATATGAAAATCTCAAGAGTCAAGTTTTTCAAAATCCTACTGTTATATGTCCGATTTTTTTTCTACTTGGCAGTTTTTTTTAAAAAAACAAGTCAACTACTTGGGTATGAATTTCATGTTTTTCAGATACCCATGCTGTTGAAATAATGTTTTACATTTTATAGTACTTTATAGTTTGCAAGATGATTTTGTATAAATCTCTCATACAATCCTCAAAACTGCCCTTGGAAATTAGGAACGCAGACCTTTCCTTCATTTTACAAATTAGTAAACTCAACTATTTGTTGGGAAACTGGAACTAGTTTTCCCATGCTTTATCTCAGCATGATAATATTAAGAAAATGATATATTAACTGACAAGAAGTCATATATACTCATGAACTCATTCACTTAGGGATCCAATAAATGCTTATTTTTTCACTTGCTCTGCCCTAGATCCTGCACACTCCACTGCAATAAAATGAAAACAGACATGGTTCCTTCTTTCATGAGCTTACAGTCTATGTGTACAGCTGTATTGCCAGAGGTGAATTAGACAAATATATTTTTAGTATTATCAACTGAATGTATATTTTAAGTATTTTTCTTTCCTGTTCTCCTAAGACTGGTCTTTAAATATTTTAGTTATATTTTCTTCCATTTTATAAAATGAAAAAGAAAACTGGGGTTCCAGTTTTTTGATAAAACCACATGTAGCCTTACATTTTATCATTTATATTACCACAGTCATTTAAAAATTTTACCTTTGACAACAGTCTACCCAGAAATTTTGCAACACACCTTCCTCATCTGTCCAATAATATTCCTGAAGATTCAGAATTTTGGGAAATGTTATTTGAAGAGAGCAGCTGTAATTTTTGGCAGACACTATGCCTGTATTCCACTTATATCCAAATTGTCATAAATACCATTATAAGGGAATGCAAGAACTATTAGAACAAAAGAGACCCTGAGTTCTTCATCTCCTCGTGGATTATAGGTGTCTCAACAACTTGACTCTTACTATCAACAGGGTATAGTAGAAATTAAAATCTTATTTGAGTATTAAAAAGTTGAGAGTGTGATGTGGAGACATAACCAGTAAAACGCATAATAACAAACATGAACCAGGAAGGAATTAATAGATTATCTTGTTACCTAGCCTCAAGAATGAAGAGTTCTGTTTATAGTGTTAAGCTATATGAGAAAAGATTTTTAGCTAATATACTGGACTTTGAAAATTGCAATGAATATAATAGTTTTTTCTTTCGACTAGCATATGGTATATTGATCTGAACCAACATGACTTCAGATTCTATTTTAGTTTTCACATTACTTTTCTAAAAATATGCTGTTAGAATCTTAATAAACAAGTATGGTTTGGGGGAGGGTTTTGTGATCCTGTAAAGCTTTATGTCAAGATGAAACTTGATCTGGATATTAAAAGAAGAAGATTAAGCAATACAAAAAAGAGATGGAGAATAAGCATGTTTATTTACAGTGGAAGAGTATATGTAAAGAGGAGAAGTGTTGTGAGATGAAAACTATCTTAAAATCAGAAAGGCAGAAGCAGAGGTTTTGATTTGGGATATATAAGTCTAAAAAGTTAGAAGTTATCTTGGGAGAAGGGGGAAACCAGGTTGTGAAAGACATTGCTAGGTTGCAAGAAGGCAGGAGCCACTGAGGTTTTATAACAATGCTTCGACATTATGATATAGATTAACTTGCTATTGGTGAGCTCTATGGACTAGAGATGGAAGACCTGGAGGCCAAGGAAGCTACTGAAATGATGCAGGGGGAAGAAGTGAAGAGGGTTCAAACCAAGCTATGTAGCCATTATCTCAGATCAGAATTCATATCTCAAGTAACTGGCCCTAAAGCCAGCTGTAAAGCCCAAGCAAGATTCCTAATCTCTACAGGTATCTGTTTCATTGTCTGTAAAATGAAAGGATTGACATGCTACATAATATGAAAGGTCCCCTCCACTTTTTAAACTTGCAAGTATGAGGATTCATTTTCAACACTGGAGGGAATGCCATTCTAATCCACCTACAGAAGAAGCCTGCTAATAGTTTCTGAATACAAGGAGAACTTCCTGTTAACTGCCTATTGTTAGCCATTTTCTGGGAGGCTTCTGACTGGTGACGCTTCTCCATGTGGTTGTGTTTTTGTACCACAGTTTACCTTGTGTCCAGCTGTGTCGGGAATATAATTCTTGCGTTTAATTTAGGTAATTAGGTTCATGAATTACCTAAGTGAGGTTTCCTGACTCATTTTGAGGTCTTGGTTTTATAAAGCTGTTGTTGTCACTGTCTCCTATCTTCTTCAAATAGTTATTAATCCAGAAGCTGGCAAAGCTGGAGGCTTGATTCCTTTTTGATTAACCCTAGCAAAAAAGAGCTGCCAAATTTCCTTAGACGGTGATGTCAATGCTCCTCTTCCATATCAAAGCAAATGTGGCTTAAAATAAAGTGGAGAAAGGTAATCACCGAATCTTTGGCTGAAGAAACTCTTCTTCAGTCTTCAAAAAATTTTTTGTCTCATTAGCAAAACATACGGAAATAAAAAAAAAAGATGGAATATTTTTAACCTATAAAGACATTATCATTATTATTTTAGTTCCAATCTCAGTCACATTACCTATTCAACTAACAGAGTCTTTAGAGTAATCCCTGGCATTCTAAATTCTGTGCAAATTGTAATAAACTCTGAACTCTAGAAATCTGAAAAAAAAAAAAGGCCAATAAATTTAAAGTGCTTGTTATCTGCAAAGTAATGTTGTTGTTACGATTATGATATAATGTATCATGTTTGAAACGTGTATGTATGCACAGAAACATGTGCAAATGTGACCTGGCTTGGTGCGCAGGGTTAGTAAAGGAAGTTTTGTTTTGTTTTTCCTTCCCTCAGAAAAGGCATATAGAGCTCCTCCTCTTACAAATGCAGGGTTAATTCCTATGGCTCTCTTGGCTTCTAGGCAGCATGATATTTTGATTAACCATGCATGCTCACGCCTAGAAGTTTCTTGCTAGTCTTGCTCTCACAGCCTGCCCCCCACCTCCACCAGTGGCTGTGCCACTTTGCTTTATATTGTGACCACAGTGAGTTCTGAGGAGCTTTTTTTGACCTGGTATTAAATGTAAGAAACATGATACTGTTTATTATTGCTACATACTCAGGGTAATGTCTTGGATAACACAATGTCAAATCCCCATCCCACAAAGTTTCAAAGATAATAAATTGTTTTACAGGGAGTGACAAACATCCACTTTATTTTAAAACGTACCTTTTAAAAAAATTTTCTCCTTCAAAGATTCCCCCATCACTCACCAAATTAAAAACTTACTAAGCCTCACATTTATGTCTTTTCACAACATGGGACTAGTAAATATTTACAACTTTATCATTCGCCACCTCCTCCAAAGAAGACTTTCCGAATATCTGTATCTAAAATAACCAGATATATCAGGAGCTTAACAAATATTTGTTGTACACATGAATGAATGAACCCCAACCAGTATGATCCCCCTTCCTTGTTATATTCAGAAATTGTTGTGACTTTTTTGCACAGTTTATGTTCAGTTATTTTCATGTGTGTTTACACATACGCTGAAGTGTCAGTTCAGTAAAGGCAAACGGGTCTCCCTCCTCTTCACATGCAGGGTGCATAGTAGGTAGTTGACCAATTTCTGTTGAATTGGCCTGAATTTTTTGCCCTCAATGCTTATAAAATTCATCCAACAGCATGAGGCAATCACAAACTGACACTGAGATTTTATAAGCAGTATTTGAGTAGCCCAGGCTCAGATTTAAAAAGTTTTGTAAGGAGTTGGTTTTAGTTAATGCTAATAACTTGTTCTAGGCTCCATCAGGCTGTATCTCCCACATGATCTCCTTGTCCTCATTTCCAATTACCTAGGGTTGTCTTTATATACACTTATAACATTGTTTTCTGAATATAATAGAAATTTTGAGGGGAAAACACTAGGAAATATACAGAAAAATATATGTATCATCCATATATATACATCATAAAAAGTAGATAGATTGATATAGAACTAATTCTAAACCCTGCTTTAAAAAAAATAACACTATATTATAATGAGTTTCACATGATTGTTTTTCAGAAATGCAGTTTTAGTGGTTGTGTAATATCCTATGAATGTAAAACCTTCTAAGAACTCATTTTCCTCTTTCAATTGTTCTTTACATGCTAATGATAATAAGCTATTGTCAAATTTACTAAGGGTTTTTTCTCACTTTCCCTCTGTTGATGTCTATTTTGATATTTTTGACATATATAAATTATAAATTTTCTCTCTAGTCAAATAGTCAATTTTTCCCCTTATGATGTTTATTGTTTTATGTATAAAATATATTTACTATTTCTACAGGTTTACTATTCACTTAGTTTCTCATCTTTTTATGTTTATATTTTATAAGTAGTTCTTTAAATTATTTACAGTTTATATTTATGTAGATATTTTCTTTAGTCTTTGTTTTATTTCCCATGTATTCTAGCCTTTTTCTCTAAAACTGTCCTAGATAATAAGCAGAAACATTTATTGAACATTTTCTAGGTACCAGGTTCTCTTATTAGTGTTTGCATGTGTTAACTTATTTAGTCTTCACCAGATCTTATCAAATTGATCCTGTTAATATCCCCATTTTACAAATAAAGAACCTAAGGCACAGAGGAGTTAAATAATGTGTCCATGTCTACCCAGGTATCTGAGCTGGGATTAATTCTCAGGAACCATGTTCATAACCGCTGTGTTGGTCTGCCAGTTAATCTGTTTCTTCTCCACTGGTTTGTGATATTCCCTCACCATATACGAAGCAATGCATAGTATAATCTGTTTCAGTGCTCTCTATTCTGTTGCACTGCTTTGTTCATCAGTTACTTTTATCAGCCCCACACTATTTTAACTAATTGAAGACATGATATATTTTTATTTTTGATAGAGAAAAGTATTTCTCTCATTATTCTTTCTTAATAGTCCTACTTTTCAGTTTTTCAGATGTTTACAGTAATTTTGTCATTAAATTAAATTAAACCCTATTTAGATTTTGTCCAATCTATAATTTTTTGGTGAAAAAACTGATAGCTTTATAAGATGTAAACTTTTCAACAGGAGCCTCAAGACCGTATTTATTCAATTCATGTTTTGTTTCTTTACATAATTGTTTCTAAGTAGCCTCTGTAGGTTTGTGACAGGATTATTACAAGGAAGTTTATTGTTGTTCTTGTTGATGGAATCCTTTTCCCCATTATAAATAGTAAATTGATATTCTAAAGTATAGGAAATTTGTCTATGTGTTTAATTTTTCTCTTTTGTCCAGTGACTATACTGAACTTTCTCACAAGCAAGATTTTTTTTTTTTGCTAATTTTTTTGTTTAAGAGATTTACTTAGACTTTCTGGCAAATACAAACAGATTGACTTTCGTAATAATTTGGTCTCTTCCATACTTTTTTGTTTTAAAAAAATTATTGCATTGGCTAGAGTCTCTAGTATAATTGTAAACAACAATTTTAAATTTGGTATTATTTCTTATTTCTAGTTGTAATACTGTTTCATTTTTGTGATTTAGCTGTTGAGTTATATTCCATTTCTTCTTTTCTAGGAATTTTTTATCATGAGAGTGTATGAAATGTGCTACTATTTTTTTTCTAGAATATAGTTAAATTATCACATTTTATTTTCTTGAACTTACTGATATAGTGAAACATTTTAAACTACAAATGTTGAGCTACTGAAACGATTCTGAAGAAACCTGGCCATTGTAGGAATAGTAAAGATATAACGTATAAAATGTAATGCATAAAAACATTGGAAGAAGTAAAAAAGTAGAGCAGTTGGTTAGATAAAAAATTTTAATTTGCATATGTTAAGAATATAAATAGGCATGGAGAGAGGTAAAAACTAGAAAAAACTCATAGCATATATGACAATATGTTAATGTCATTAGCCTATAAAGAGCTGTTAAATGAGGAAAATGAGTCCAGGATTCCACTTTACATTTGTTTTCATGTTCCCTCAACCTTCTCTAATCTGTGACAGTTCCTCAATCTTTTTTGACCTTGACCCCGAGCTCGGTATCAGACAATCCTCCAAGGAAACCTGGCTCCTTTTATTGGGAAATGGTATTTAGAAATAAAGATTGGGGTGCTTGGTTGTGATAGATGTAATTATGTATGCCCAAATAAACATGTTTTTAATCTTAATCCATATTCTTGTGTTCATGAACCAATTGCAAAAAGATTCTCTCAAAAATATTATTTTAATTTAAGATGTAGCCCAACTGAATGAGGTTGGATCTTCATCTGGATTACTGGAGCTCTATAAAGAGAAAGAACCTGGAAGCCAGAGTCAGAGAAAGCCATGGGGAGGAGTCAGAAGCTGCAAGTCAATATAATCCTTAAGGGAAAGAGAAGAACCTAGCTCAGAATGAGGCGGAGCAAAATGGAGGTGTAGTAAGGTGTGGAATTTAGTTAGTCCTCTAGAACAGCTAGTAAATAGCCAGGAACTGTCTGGAACAAATGTTTGGGGGACATTTGTGGCTGGACACACATTGTACACCAGTCTTGAATGGGTGGAAGAACCGAGATCACAGCACAGTACTGTTAAGTAAAGCTCACAATCTGTGGAGAGTAGCGCCTCTCCCCCACTGGCAGGGCAGATGCTATTGAAGAAAAAGAGACTGTCTCTGTTGGGAGCAAGGGAAGATAACTCAAGCAAGCTCCAATGGAGGTTTTATTTTTCTTTCATATTTTTATTGAGAAATATCCACACATGTACAGTTCAAGCATATTATAAAATCAGTGGCTTGCTATATCTTCACATAGTTGTGTATTCTTCACTGTGATCATTTTTAGAACATTTGTGTCACTCCAGAAAAAATAATAAAAAAAAAGACCTCATACATCCCATCCCCCTTACTCCTCCCTCTCATTGACCCACAGTATGTCAATCAACACAATTTCTACCCTTTATCTCCCATTATTATTTATTTATTTTTATCCTTATTTTTTTTTTTTACCTGTTAGTCCATACCTATCATACAGTCACATTGTAAAAGTTATACCTTTATACAAACATCTTCAAGAATCAAGGCTACTGGAACACAGCTCAACAGTATCAGGTACTTCCCTCCAGCCATTCCAATATACCATTGTTCTAGTTTGCTAGCTGCCAGAATGCAGTAGGCCAGAAGTAGAAAGGCTTTTAAAAAATGGAATTTAATAAGTTGCTAGTTTACAGTTCCAAGGCTGAGAAAATGTCCCAATTACAACAAGTCTATAGAAATATCCAATCTAAGGGAAAGATTGGTTCAAGAAGGCCGATGAAGTTCAGGGTTTCTTTCTCAAGTGGAAGGGCACATGGCGAACACAGAGTTTCTCTCTCATCTGGAAAGGCACATGGTGAACCCGGTCAGGGTTTCTCTCTCATCTGGAAGGGCATGTGGCAAACAGAGTGTCATCTGCTAGCTTCTTCTCCTGGCTTCCTGTTTCATGAAGCCCCTGGGAGGCATTTTCCTTCTTCATCTCCAAAGGTCGCTGGCTAGTGAACTCTGCTTCTTGTGGCTATGTCACTCTGCTCTGCTCTCTCTGAATCTCTCTCATTCTCCAAAATGTTTCCTCTTTTATAGGACTCCAGAAACTAATCAAGACCCACCCAAACTACCTAATCCAGTTTAATAACCACTCTCGATTAAATCACATCAAGATCACATCAAGATGTGACTCCCTAAGTCACATCTCCAGGGAGATGATCTAATTACAGTTTCAAACATACAGTACTGAATAAGGATTAGAAGAAACAGTTGCCTTTACAAAATGGGACTAGGACCTGGCTTTTCTAGGGTACTACATCATTTCAAACCAACACAACTATAATCTAAAAAGGGATATCTATATAATGCATAAGAACAACCTCCAGAGTAATCTTTCAACTCTGTTTGAAATCTTTCGGTCACTGAAACTTTATTTTGTCTCATTTCTCTCTTTCCCCTTTTGGTCAAGAAGGCTTTTTCAATCCCATGATGCCAGGTCCCAACAAATCTCAGGTGTTCTGTCCCATGTTGCCAGGGAGATTTACACCCCTGGGTGTCATGCCTCACAAAGTGGGGAGGGCAGTGAGTTCATCTGCCAAGTTGACTTAGAGAGTGAGGTCACATCTGAGAACAAAAGAGGGTCACTGGGGGTGACACTTAGGCATAATTATCAGTTGGTTTAGATTCTTCTTTGCAGAAATAAGCTTCATAGGGGTGAACCCCAAGATTGAGGGCTCAGCATATTGAATTGATTGTCCCCATTGCTTGCAAGAATATCAGGAATTCCCCAGATAGGGGAATTGAATATTTCCTCCTTTCTCTCCAGTCCCCTAAGGGAACTTTGCAAATATTTTTTTTATTCTCTGCCCAGATTATAATGGGATATTTTGAGGTGTCACACTAACCTGTTTTAATTAACAAGTTTGAACTGTTGAATACAAGCTCCAAGCACAGATAAATCCAGAGAAACCAGAAAAGCAGCCCTCTCTCCTGGCAAAGAGGGGGCTGCTGAAGGAAAAAAGGAGGCTTTTGGAGTCAGTTGAGTTCAGAATACTGGAAAAGGTCTATGCCTCAAGAAAAGGGGCACATAAAGCCAGGTACCAACTCTGGCTCCTGACTAGCAAAACTTATGGGTGGGGGAAACTGGCACTGAAAAGGGATCTTATTTTTTCTTTTTAAAAATATTCTAAATAGATCATTAGAGAAGCCTTGGGTGTTTTCAATTGTCAGTGCTGAGCCAGGCAAGCGTGGAGTTAAGATAGGTCTGAGAGACAAAGTAACAAGTGAAGTGAAGGCGATAATTCCCGAAGCCGTATTTCTTCCCTAAGAAAAGGGCCACAGGGCCCAGTTTCGGTGGAATTCAGATCTCAGAGGCTGGAAATCAGAAACAGCTTAAGCTTGCCTTCCATCTCAGCCTCTATCTCAATCACACCCCTGGTAGGCTGAGAATTAAAGGCCCCACACTACTTTATGATGGTGGGGAACTGTGGGCTCACAAGCACCACCTATTGGCAGGGTAGGAAAAGCACAGAGTCTAGAGGCTCCACAGGAATATCAGAAAACCTGCTGTCTCATCCTCAGGGAAACTGGAAACTGATTACACCCTCCTCCTGAGACCTGGGCCTGCCTTGTCTGGGAAAATCTGACTGGGGTTGGTCATATCTGGGGAACCCCTCTTGAAAAAATTGTTCCTTATAGGCATGGCAAAAAACAGAAAACAACAGCTAAAAAAAATTGGATCAGTTAAATAGAAGCTATGCTAAAGGTCTAGAATAAGTTGAACTGAATGCCAAAGAACAGATAGAGAACAAAGACAACCAAAAAGAAAACTCTAGATAAAAGAGCGAAAACAACCTCTGAAATAAATGAATCAAGGAAATCAGATGCCTAGACACCAGCAAAAAATTGAGTCATACTAAGAAAACAAAAATATGGCCTAGTCAAAGGAACAAACTAACACTTTAAATGAGACAAGCATGCTAAATCAATTCAAAAACCAAATCAATGAGTTGAGGAAAGAGATGGCAAAAGAGATGAAGCGTATAAGGAAGACGTTGTGTGACCATAAAGAAGAACTTGAAAGCTTAAAAATACAAACTGCAAGAGGCAGGGCAAGATGGCAGCTTAGAGAGGGATGAAATTTAGTTCATTTCCAGAGTAGCTAGTAGATAATCAGGAACAGTACAGAACGAATGCTGGGTCTACATCAGTGACCAGACACACAGTGTGCACCAGTCTGGACAAGGTGGAAGGACTGTGATCCCACATAGTACTATAAATCCCCCAAGATGCAGAGACTGGTGCCCCTCCCTCATGGACATGGCAGGCTGGCTCCCTGAGGGGAAAGGAAACAGAACTTACTAGCAGCAAGGCTTTAGCTCAAGCAAACTCCAATTGTGGCATTAATTAACAAATTCTGACAACTGAAAATAGGCTCTCAACACAGATAAACCTGTAATAAGCACTAAAGGCACTATGAGTTTTTGCCCTGACAGAGACAGGTCAAGGCTGATGGGGGAAAAATCAGTTTGATTGACAAACCTGAAGAACAGGAATCCTGCTCTGAATGTTTTTTTTTTACTTGTTTGTTTGTTTTTTGCTGTTTTTCCAATCCTTAAACGCCCATTAGATAGAACTGGAAGCCTTCAGGCTCCAGCACTGCCACAAGCAAGGGTGGAATTAAGCTTGTTTGAGAGACAAAGTAACCAAACAGGTGAATGGAGTTGATTCCCTATAGGCTGTGCCTTCCCCATGAGAAAGATGGGTCCCAGTTAAAGTGGAGTCCCTCCTTCAGGGAGTTCAGGCCCCAGGGACTGGAAAACTGAAGCAATTAATGCCAGCCTACAGCCTCACCTATGTGTCAACCACACTCCCAGCAGGGAGAGTATGCTGAAATTAAAGGTACTACATCACTTTACACTGGTGGGAAGCCACAGGCAGACAAGCACCACATGTTTGGCAGGATACACAGTCAGGACAAGAAACAGAAAGACAAGAACTGAAAAATCCTGATCAGTTAAGCAGAACCTATGCTAGAGGTCTAGAATAAGTTGAACTGTCAAAGAACAGATAGAGAACAAAGCATTCCAGCAAGAAAATCCTAAGTAAAAGAGTGAAAACACATCCAGAATAAACTAATTAAGGAAATCAAATACCTAGACACCAGCAAAAAATAACAAATCATATTAGGAAAATCGAAGATATGGCCCAGTCAAAGGACCAAACTAACAATTCAAATGAGATACAGGAGCTGTAATTAATTCAGAATGTTTGAACACACTTGGAAAATCTCATCAAAAATAAAAACAATAATTTGAGGGAGGATATAAAGAAGATATTGGGCGAACAAGAAGAAGAAATCAAAAGTTTGAAAAAACTAGTCACAGAACTTACAGGAATGAAAGGCATAATAGAAGAGATTGAAAAAGCAATGGAAACCTACAAAAATAGATTTGAAGACACAGAAGAAAGGAGTAGTGACCTAGAGGAGTGGACATGTGAAATCTGACACTGAAAAGAAAATATTGGGAAAAAAATGGAAAAATATGAGCAGGGCCTCAGGAAATTGAATGACAACATGAAGAACATGAATATATGTGTTGTGTGTATCCCAGAAGGAGAAGAGAAAGGAAAAGCAGGACAAAGGTTAATTGAGGAAATAATCACTTAAATTTCCCATCTCCTATGAAAAACAAATAAAATTACAGATCCAAGAAGTGCAACATACCCCAGATAGACCAGATACAAATAGACATACTCCAAAATACTTACTAACCAGATTGTCAGATGTCAAAGACAGAGAGAATTCTAAAAGCAGCAAGAGAAAAGCAATCCATCACATACAAGGGAAACCTGGTAAGACTATGTGGATTTTTCAGCAGAAACCATGGACGTAAAAAGGCAGTGGTATGATATATTTATGATTCTAAAACATAAAAACTGCCAAACAAGAACTCTATACCCAGAAAAATTGTCCTTCAAAAATGAGGGGGAGATTTATATATTTTCAGACAAGCAATTACTGAGAGAATTTGTGATGGAGAGACCAGCTCTGCAAGAACTACTCAAGGGAGCACTATAGGCAGATAATTAAAGGCAGGAAAGAGAGGTCTAGAGAAGAGTGTAGAAATGAAGACTATCAGTAAAGGTAAAAAGAGAAAAAAAATAGATCTGACATATAAAATCCAAAAGGCAAAATGGTAGAAGAAAGTATTGCCTTTACAGTAATAATGCTAAATGTTAATGGATTAAACTCCCTCGTCAGAAGACATAGAGGGGCAGAAAGGAACCCATCTATATGCTGTCTGCAGGGGACTTATTTTAAACTAAGGACAAAAATATGTTGGGAAAAGATATTCCATACAAACAAAAATCAGAAAAGAGCAGGGATAGCTATACTAGTATCTGACAAATTAAACTTCAAATGTAAATCAATTAAAAGAGACAAGAAGTTCACTATGTTATTAATAAAAGGAACAATTCAACAAGAAGACATAAGAATCATAAATATTTATGCACCAACTCAGAGTGCTACAAAGTACACGAGGCAAACACTGAAAAGATTGGAGACCTCAATTCCCTGCTCTCATCAATGGATAAAACATCTAGACAGAGGATCAATAAAGAGACAGAGAATATGAATAATAATAAATGAGTAAGACTTACCAGACATTTACAGAACATTGCATCCCACAACAGCAAATACTTATTTTTCTCAAGTGCTCATGGATCATTCTCAAGGATAGGCCATATTCTGGGTCACAAAGCAAGTCTCATTAAATTTAAAAAGTTTGAAATCATACAAAACACGTTCTCAGATAATAATGGAATGAAGTTGGAAATCAATAACAGGCAAAGCGTCACAGAAAGCATGATCCTGCGGACACCTTGATTTGGAATTTCAAAGCCTCCAAAACTGTGAGACAATAAATTCCTGTGGTTTAAGCCAAAAAAATAAAAATAAAAAAATAAAAAAATAACAGGCAGAGGGCCAGAAAATTCACAAATATATAGAGGCTAAATAGCACACTCCTAAACAATCAGTGCGCCAAGGAAGAAATTACAAGAAAAAACAGTAAATATCTTGAGGCAAGTGCAAATGAACACATCTTATCAAAATTTATGAAATGCAGCAAAAGCAGTGCTAAGAGGGAAATGTATTGCTTTAAGTGCCTAAATTTAAAAAGAAGGAACAGCAAAAATTGAGGAATTAACTATTCACTTGGGAGGACTAGAAAAAGAACAACAAACTAACCCCAAAGCAAACAAAGGGAAAGAAATAACAGAAATTAGAGAAGAAATAAATGGAGAACATAAAAAAATTGAGAAAATCAACAAAACCAGAAGTGGGTTCTTTGAGAAAATCAATAAAATCAGTGGACCCTTAGCTAGGTTGACAAAAAGTAAAAGAGAGTATGCAAATAAATAAAATCAGAAATGGAAGATAAGACATATCCACCAACCCTGCAGAAATAAAGGAGACAATGAGAGGATACTAGAGCAACTATATGCTAATAAACTAGACAGCATAGATGAAATGAACAACTTCCTGGAAAGGCATGGACAACCAGCATTGACTTGAGAAGAAATAGACCACATCAACAAACCAATCACAAGTAAAGAGGCTGAATCAGTCATCAAAATCTCCCAAATAAGAAAAGTCCAAGACCAGATGGCTTCACGTGTGAATTCTACCAATCATTCAAGAAAGAATTAGTACCAATCCTAATCAAATTCTTCAAAAAACACTGAAAATGAGGGAAAACAACCGAAGCCAACATCACCCTAATACCAAAGCCAAAGATACTACAAGAAAAGAAAATTACAGACCAATCTCTTTAATGAATATAGATGCAAAAATCATCAACAAAATACTTGCAAATCAAATCCAGAACACATTAAAAGCATTATACACCATGACCAAGTGGAATTTATTCCAAGTGTGCAAAGATGGTTCAACATAAGAAAATAAATTAATGGTAATACACCATATCAATAAATCAAAGCAGAAAAACCACATGATCTTCATAATTGATGCAGAAAAGGCATTTGACAGAAGTCAACATCCTTTCTTGACGAAAAAACTTCAAAAGATAGGAGTAGGAGGGAACTTCCTCAACATAATAAAGGGAAAATATGAAAAATCCACAGCTAACATCCTCAATGTGGGAAAGACTGAAACCTTTCACTCTACAAACAAGAACAAGACAAGATGCCCACTGTTAACATTGTTATTCAACATTGTGCTGGAAGGTCTAGCTAGAGCAAATATACAAGAAAAAGAAATGAAATGCATCCAAATTGGAAAGGAAGAAGTAATACTTTCACTATTTGCAGATGATATGATACTATAAGTTGAAAATCCAGAAAAATCTACAGCAAAGCTGCTTGAGCTAATAAATGAGTACAGCGAAGTGGCAGGGTACATGGTCGATACTATAACTCAGTAGTGTTTCTATACACTAGTAATGAGCAATCTGAAAGGAAATCAAGAAAAAACATCCATTTACAATAGTAGCCAACATAATTACATTATTTAAGAAGAAATTTAACTAAGGATACAAAAGACTCATACTCAAAAAATTACAATAAAATTGCTAAAAGAAATCATGGAAGACCTAAATAAATGGAATGGCATAAAGTATTTATGGATTGGAAGACTAAATGTAGTTAAGATGTGAATTCTACCCAAACTGATTTATAGATTCAATGCAATACAAATTAAAATCTGAAAAATTACTTTACAGAAATAGAAAAACCAATAACCAAATTTATTTGGAAGGGAAGTGTGCTCTGAATAGCTAAAAATATCTTAAGAAAAAAAATGAAGTGGGAGGTCTCATGCTACTTGACTTTAAAGCATATTACGAAGCTACAGTGGTCAAAACTGTGGCATAAAGATAGATACACTGCCCAATGGAATTGTATAGAGTGTTCAGGTATAGACTCTCTCATCTATGGACAATTGATCTTTGGGAAAATGGTCAAGCCAGCCCACCTGGGACAGAGCAGCCTGTTTAAAAAATTGTACTTGGAGAGCTGGATATTCATATGCATAAGAATGCGAGAGGATCCATATCTCACACCCTATACAAAAATTAAATCAAAATGGATGAAAGATCTAAACATTAGATCTAAGACCATACAACTTTTAGAAAGAAATGTAGGGAAATATCTTATAAAACTTATAATCGGAGGCAGTTTCCTAGCTCTTATACCCAAAGCATGAACATCAAAGAAATAAATAGATAAATGGAAACTCCTCAAAATTAAAACACTTCTGTACATTTAAGAACTTTGTCAAGAAAGTAAAAAGGCAGCCTACACAATGGAAGACAATATTTGGAAACCACATATCAGATAAGGATTTAGTATCTAGAATATATAAAAAGATTCTTCAACTCAACAACAAGAAGACAAACAACCCAATTAAAAAGTGGGCTAAAGACATGAGCAGTCACTCCTCAGAAGAGGAAATGCAAATGGCTGAAAGGCACATGAAAAGATACTCAATTTCACTGGCTTTTAGGGCAATGCAAATCAAAACCACAATGAGGTATCATCTGACACCGACTAGAAAGGCCATTTTCAAAAAAGCGGAAAATGACAAGTGCTGTAGAAGATGTGGAGAAAGAGGCACACTTACCCACTGTTGGTGGGAATGTTAAATTGTATAACCACTCTGGAAGGCAGGTTGTTGGATCCTCAGGAAACTAAGTATAGAATTGCCATATGGTCAAATAATCCCATTACTAGGTATGTATTCAGAGGGCATGAGGGCAAGGATACAAATGGACATTGGCATATCAATGTTTATAGCAGTATTATTTTCAATGCCAAGAGAAGGAAACAGCCCAAATATCCATCAACAGATAAGTGGCTTAACAAACTGTAGTATATACACACAAAGAAATATTATGCAGCTGTAAAACAGAATAAAGTCATAAAACATGTAACAGTGTGGATGGTCTTTGAGGACATTATGCTGAGTGAAATTAACCAGAAACAAAAGGACAAATATGTATGGTCTCACTGATACGGACTAACATTAATGAATGAACTTGGAGCATTGACATTAACAACACAGGTTATCAGGAGATAGAAGTAGGATAGAGATTGTGCATTTGGTGCTGAAGGAATACAAATTGTGCAAAAGGACTAATTGAAAAACTCAGAAATGGGTAGCATAATACTACCTGACTGTAGCACAATAAAATAAGTACCCTGAATGTATGATAGAGGGGGAAGGGCTGGGGGCATGAATGAAACCAGAAGAAAAAAGATAGAGAATAAAGACTAAGTGTAATTAAGGAATGCCTAGAGTGGACAATGGTGGTGATTAAACATACAAATTAAAAAATGTTTTTGCATGAGGGAGAACAAATGAATGTCAATATTGCTGTGTGTTGAAAATAGATGGTGTATTTTACAAAGTGCAATCAATGCAATCTATGGTTTATGGTCAACAGTAACATTGTAATATACTTCCACTGAATATAACAAAGGCATTATGCCAAAACTAAATGTCAATAGGTTGGGGGGGGGGATGTGAAAGGGGTATGAATTCTTTGTGAAAGAAAAGAAAATGCCTTCAGATAGAGTATGGTGGCAAAAGTTTGTCTATCCACTTTGGTTTGATGTACAATGTGTGAATAAAAATTTTAGAAATGAACAGAGAGAAACAAGTGCTAGAGAAAATGTGGAGAAAGAGATGTACCTATTCAATGTCAGTAGGGAAAACAAGAGATGCAGCCCCTTGGAGGACAGTGTGGTGTTTCCACAGGAGGCTAGGGGTGGATTTGCCATATGATCTGAAACCCTGTTACTCAGTATATACCTGGAGGAACTGAATGTGGGGACACAAATGGACATTTGCACACTGGTGTTTTTGATGACAGTATTCCCGATCCACAATGAATGCAGGTGGCCTAAGGGTCCAATGACTGAGGAATGGAAGAGGAGACTATCGTGTATACATACAATGGACTACTGAGCCCTGTAAGAAGGAATGAAGTTATAAGGCATGCAACTAGGTGAATGAACCTTAAGGACTGTATGTTGAACGAAATTTCAGGAACAAAAAGACAAAAATTGTCATGCTTCAGTCATATAGACTAACTATAATATAAAAACTTTGTGAACAAAAGTCAAGAGCATGGGTTATCAGGTTGGGGCTTATTGTAAAGGTCCTAGTTTGTAAACTCTTACAGCAGTCACATATATTCAAGAGGTGTAACTGTTAATTCTAAATTCTGAGATACTGAGCTGTTTGTATATAACATGGTCACTCCCAGAAGCATTGGGTATTTATGTGACATCTTAGACTCAGAGTCAGAACTCTGAAGCTAACAAAGTCAGCAATATCCCATACAGAAAATATATAAGAAGCTGAAAAAGTGATCAGACTTCAAGTAGAGATATGAATGAAGCTGATCTGGATAGGACTATGGTATACAAGAATACAGGGTAAAGGATGATATCATCCATATTTTAAAACTTCAACTTCTGTGTGAAACTAAAGCATGAGATATTTATTGGGTGCAAAATTTATATTTTGGGTAGTGCATTTCCTAATTTAACTTGTATGGTAGCTTAGTTGAATATCATAAGTACATGGAATCTTCAACAGGGCATGAGATTTTGTTGGTTTGTCCAGGTTAGTGTGTGAGATGCCCAGAATAATTTGAGATTAATTTGGGCAATGAATAAAGATGTACTTGCAAAATCCCCTTGGGAGGATGGGGGAAAAGAAGAAATATTCAACTTCCCCACTTGGAGAATTTCTGATATTCTTACAAGCAGTGGAGACAACTAATCAATAGGCCAAGCCCTTGATCTTGAAGTTCGTCCCTATGAAACTTATTCCTGCAAAGGATAAATTAAGCATACTTAAAATTATGCCTAAGAGTCACTCCCAGAGAACCTCTTCTGTGGCTCAATGTGGCCTCTCTCTCTAAGCCAACTTGGCAGGTGAACTCACAGCCTTCAGTCCTATGTGGGACATGACTCCCAGGAGTGTACATCTCCCTGGCAATGTGGTACAGATATCCTGGATGAGCTGGGAACCAGTATCAAGGCATTGAGAAAGACTTCCTTACCAAAAGGGAACAGAGAAATAAGAAAAAATAAAGTTTCAGTGGCTGAGAGATTTCAAAGAGAGTTGAGAGTTATCCTGGAGGCTATTCTTATACATTATATAGGTATTCCTTTTTAGTTTATGGTGTATTGGAGTGGGTGGAGGGAAGTATTTGAAACTATTGAACTGTGTTCTAGTAGCCTTGATTCTTGAAGACCGTTGTATAAAGATTTAACATTTACAATGTGACTGTGTAATTGTGAAAAGCTTGTGTCTGATGCTCCTTTTATCCAGAGTACAGACAGATGTGTAAGAAAATATGGATAAAAATAAATAAATAAAGGAAGGCAAAGGGTAAAATAAATTGGGCAGATGGAAATACTAATGGTTAATGAGAGGGAGGGGCAAGGTATATGGTATATATGAGTTTTTTCGTTTTCTTTTTATTTATTTTTCTGGATTGATGCAAATGTTCTAAAAAATGATCACTGTGATGAATACACAACTACATGAGCCATTGATTGTGCATCATGTATGGAATGTATGCATTTGAAGATTTTTCAATTAAAAAATGGCAAAATTTATGGGAATAAAAGACACAATAGAAGAGATGGAAAACACAATGG
Source organism: Myrmecophaga tridactyla (assembly GCA_004026745.1). Classification (NCBI taxonomy): domain Eukaryota; kingdom Metazoa; phylum Chordata; class Mammalia; order Pilosa; family Myrmecophagidae; genus Myrmecophaga; species Myrmecophaga tridactyla. The sequence continues at coordinate 42,767 of PVIY010003638.1, forward strand.
AGAAAAACAGCAGATTTGAAGAGGCAAAAGAAAGGATTAGTGAGACAGAGGAGAGGGCACCTAAAATTCTAGGCATAAATGAAAAGATAAAGAAAAGAATGGAAAACTATGAGCAGGACCTTAGGAACTGAATGACAACATGAAGTGCATGAATATATGTCCTACAGGTGTCTCAGAAGGAGAAGAGAAAACAGGCAGAATGTATAGTAGAAGAAATAATCACTGAAAATTTCCCATCCCTTATGAAGTACATAAAATTAGAGATCCAAGAAGCTCAGCATACCCAAACAGAATAGATCTGAATAGACCTACCCCAAGATACTTACTAATCAGATTGTCAAATGTCAAAGACAAGAGACAATTCTGAAAGCAGCAAGAGAAAAGCATCCATCCCATATGACAGAAGCTTGATAAGACTTTGTGCAGCCTCATTAGAAGAAACCACGGAGGTGAGAAGGCAGTGATATGATATGTTTAAGATACTGAAAGAAGAAAAACTACTAACCAAGAATTCTATATCCAGCAAAAGTGCCCTTTAAAATAGAGGGAGATTTGTCTGAAATCTGAAAAAATATTTTCAGACAAACAAACACTGAGTTTGTGAACAAGAGACCTGCTCTATAAGGAATACTAAAAGTAGTACTTCAGACAGATAGGAAAAGACAGGAAAGAGAGGTCTGAAGAAGGCTATAGAAATTAAGACTGTCAGTAAGGGTGAAAAAAAGACCAAAAAACGAGCAGACAGGATATAATGTATCAGAATAAAGCCACGAAGCATTGCAAAAATGTGGACGAAACTTGAGTGTATTATGTGGAGTGAAGTTAGCCAGAAATAAAAGGACAAATACTGTATGGTCTCACTAATATAAACTAACATTAATGAGCTAACTGTGAAAGTTAAAATTGAGAACACATGCTATGCTATCAAGAGATAAAAAGACAGTAGAGATTGGGCATTTGATGCTGAAAGAGTACAGAATGTTCAACAGGATTTCTTATAAAGATCCAAAAATAGATAGCACCATATTATCTGACGGTAACATAATATTGTCAGCATGCTGAATGAAGGTGAGTGTGAGTATGGTTGAAAGCAGAGGAGTGGGGGCATGTATGACACCAGAAGGAAATATAGAAGATAAAGGCTGGGACTGCAAAACTTAGGAAAACGTGAGTGGACAATCATGTTGATTAAATGTGCAAATATAACTGTTTTTGCATGAGGGAAAACAAATCAATATCAACAGTGCAAGGTGTTGGAAGTGGGATATTATATGAAAAAAATACGATCAGTGCAAACCGTGGTCTTTGTTAACAGTAACATTATATTATGCTTCCATTAAGTGTAACAAATGTGATATACCAAACTTAAATATCAGTCAGAGGGGGATATAAGGGAGGGGAATGGGATTCTCAGTGGTGGTGTTGTTCCTTCTTTTTATTCTATTCTATTTTATTTTATTCTTTATTCCTCATGGTTTTCCTCTGCCTTCACTGTGGAAGAAATGGAAATGCCCTCATAGAGATTGTGATGGTGAATGCATAACTATGTGATTATACCAGGAATCATTGATTCTTTACTTAGGATGGATTGTATCATGTGTGAATAAAACTGCTTAAAAATAAACAGGCAGATACTTGTGCCGGGGAAAATGTAGAGAGATGTACATATTCACTGTTGGTAGGGAAGTAGGATGTTGCAGCCCCTCTGGAGGGCAGTGTGGTGGTTCCACAGGAGGGTAATACAGGGTTTACCATATGATCCTGCAACCCCATTATTAGATATATGCTTGGAAAAACAGAAAGCAGGCACAGGAATGCACATTTGCACACTGGTGTTTATGGTGGCAATATTCATAATTTGCAATGGATGGAGGTACCCTTAGGCTTAAGGGTACATCGACTGATGAATGTAAGGTGAGCTCTTACATTCTGGACAATGTAATATTGAGTGGATGCAAGAGGGAATGAAGTTGTGAGGCATGCAACTAGTGAATGAACCTTAAGGACAGTTTGTTGATTGAATTAAGCCAGGAATGAAAAGACAACTATTATAATGCCTCACTAATAGGGATTAACTTCAATTTGCAAACTTTGAGATTGAATTCAAGAGCATGGGTTATCAGGTGAAGGGCTATTGTAAAGGTTCCTAGATTGTAAACTCTTACAGCAGCGCATCTATTCCTGAGTTGTAACTGTTATTTCTGAATTCTGAGATGCTGAGCTCTTGTGTACAACTGATTGTTCCCTGGAACTTTGGTTATTTGTGTAACACCTCAGACTCAGAACTAGAGTTCTACAGCTAAGAAAGTTATCATTATCTGATACAGCAACTGCTAAAAAAAAAGCTGAAAAAGAGATCAGACTTCATTTAGAGATATGAATGAAACTTCTCTGGTTAGGACCAAGGTAAATCAGAATACAGGGTAAAGGATGAGTGTATTTAAAAACTTCAACTTCTGGAGGAGACCATAGGAAGAGATGGTTATTGGATGTAAAATTTATATTTTCTGTAGCACACTGTCTAATTTAACTTATATGGCCAGTTTATTCAAACACCATAATTACACAGAATTTTGAATAGAGAGTGAGATCTTGTTGGTTTGTACAGGTTAGTGTGATGCCCTGATACATCCCAGAGTAATCTGGGCAGATTAAAAAGTATTTAATCTTTTACAAATACTTTGTAAAAAGTATTTACAAAGTCCCCTTGAAGGACTGGGGGAAAATGTGGAAATATTAAACTACCCCAATGGAAGACCTGATATTCTTGCAAGCATTTGGGACTACCAATTTAATAGGACAAGCCCTTGATCTTGGTGCTTGCCCTTGTAACACTTATTCTTGCAAAGGAGAAGCTAAGACTACTTATAGTTATGTCTAAGAGTCACCCTCAGAGAACCTCTTTTGTTGCTCAGATGTGGCCTCTTTCAGCCAACTCCTCAGGTAAAATCACTGCCTACCCCATTATGTGGGACATGACTCCCAGGAGTGTAAATCTCCCTGGCAATTTGGGACCTGATTCTTGGGGTTGAGTCTGGCCTTAGCATCCTAGGGTTGAAAAAGACTTCTTGACAAAAAAGGGAAAGAGAAATGAAAAAAAATAAATTTTTCAGTGGCTGAGAGATTTCAAATAGAGTGAAGAGGTCATTCTGGAGGTTATTCTTTTGCAAAATATAGATATCCCTTTTCAGTGTTTGGTACATTAGAGCAGCTAGAGAGAAACGCCTGAAACCACTGAACTGTAATCCAGTAGTCTTGATTCTTGAAGATGATTGCATAACTATAGAGCTTTTATGGTGTAACTGTGTGATTGTAAAAATGTTGGGACTGAAACTCCCTTTATCCAGAGTATGGGCAGATAAATAAGAAAATAAAGACAATAAATAAATAAATAATACGGGAAACAGAGATGTATGGGCTGTTTTGGGTGTTCTTTTTCACTTTTACTTGTATTTTTTATTCTTATTTTTATTGTTTAGGAAGTAATGAAAATGTTCAAAAATTGATTGCAATGATGAATGCACAGGTATATGATGATACTGGTGAATTGTTGATTGTATACTTTGGATGATTATATGGTATGTAAATATATCTCAATACAATTGCATTTTAAAAAAAAAGAGAGAAAGGAGAAGACATTTCTATGTGCTATGAGGCAGGGATACAAACCACAGAAATGTAAGGATTGCTGGCAGCCAGCTCTAGAATATGACCATCTTTGGGGAGAAAGCATCACCTTGCAGATGCCTTAGTTTTGGCCTTCTTCTAGCCTAAAAACCATGAGCCAATAAATTACAATTGTTTAAGCCAACCCATTGTGTGATATTTGTCATGGTAGATAGGCAAGCTAAGACTCACTGGTCTAAGAAACATGGTATCTTTGCTCTAGGCCCTCTCAGTGGATAGAGCTAAGAAATAGGTGTATGTATACTTGAACACACATGCATTCATCTATATTTCTATAGCCATCCATCTATTAGCATATTCGCTCTGATTCCAATCCAATGACACAGAGTTACTCTAGCTTCCCACTTTCCTTATTTGTAACATGTTTTGATAATAGAAATAAGAAACTTGCCTCTATTTATCTATAGTATTATATTTGTTTATTCAATCCTAGTATACACCTAACATAGTTTCAGAATTCCTGAGCTATAATCATGGTAATTTTTTAATTTTAATTTGGATTTAGTATGAGCATTCATCAGTAGAAATGGATTATATCATTAATTTTATTGCTATCCTTTTCAAGTTTTTGTTGACATCAAAATATATAGCATCAGTTTTTCAAATGTAGTAGTTGAATATAATTTATTAAAAAATTGCAAACTGGTTGTTTAACTTATTACTCATTTATTTATTCTTGGATTTTTTTCTATATGCTTTCCACATATTATTTTAAGTTTTCCTGCAATTATATTTGTTTTATGAATTCATGTGCATGTTTACATTCTTACCTCATTGAGGTTTCAAGGGAAATAAATGAGTTAAAATACTTAGGATGGTGCCATATAATAAGCATTCAATAAATAATCATTTTCATTTTTTAATTTTCTATTTTTCAATTTTTATTCCTCGCTCTCATTATAAATTCCTCTATTCAACTTTCATTTCCCTGTCACTTTTCTCACATATTTTGTTGAATGCTTAATTATTTGGTTTTTATTTATTTTGCTTAATAATTAATGCCCATATAATTCAGACACTTGCCATTTTGTAGACACAGCATTTGATTCAACTTAGAGAATCCCAGGTGAAGACTTGATAGTTACTCATTTTAGTGTATAAAATAATTATCTATAGAAAAGGCAGCTCTTCATTTAATAGGAAAGTTCAGCACATTGGGATGTCTCTTTTATCTTGGACATGGTTGTTGCAGTAATGAGCATTTTTGGAACATTATAGCATACCTCAGTGAGAGGTCAGGCCAGACTTGAGAGCATTCAAGAGAGACTCAAAGCTAATGGTCTCCTTTGTACCAACTGGCAAAACTTTAAAGCTCAAAGATAGTCTCTGGCCTTTGACTCTTCTGGTTATGTTATTCCTTGAAAATTCACACATGTGGCTTGGAAAAGGACAAAAGAAACAACAATTTACTAACTGATTTGTTGTTCTTTCTCTTTTTATACTAATTTCAATATCAACTTCCCATCCAAAATGAATACATAGATAAGAAGGGCTCTCTAGGAGATGTTATATATAGTCATTCCATTCTTGATTTATAATTTTCAGTTAAATCTGTCAGATTAACATAAACAGTAGTATGTGGTCTGAATTTTAAAATACCATACATTTCCATTTGTCTCTTTACTTCTACTTCTGTTTAAGCATGCATATATAGAAACAGGGATTTAGTGTCTTTTGTTCTCTTCAGGCTTTCAGTTTTTCAATTCAAAGTTAAACCTTTTGATCTATGATCAATGAATATAAAATCATATGCTTTTAAAGGAAGAAAAGAATCATAAATTTAGTAAGCAAATTCAACTGAAACAGCATGCAAACTAGCAAAATAAAGTTCAATTAAGAAGACTGTTCATTATAATATGGGTATTAAAAATTATAGTAATGTTGATAAGTAAAAGTCTTTCCTGCCCATATACATTTATGGTACAATTTTATGCCTAAAAACTTTTTTAGGAGGAGGAGACTCAACCCAAGTTGTACCTTTCAAATAAACCAGTAAAGTAATTTTTAGCAACAGGCAATTATTTACTCATTATGGTGATTTTCGTAAGTATCTCTTTTAATTGTATGAAAGACAACCAGGGAAATTCAGTCAGCCTGAATATAGAAATTTGTCAATTAAAACTATGTACTTTGGCATAAAGTAAATTGTTAATTTCCAACTAATTTATATAGTGGTGAGTCAAGCCTTCATTTAAAGCCTGCATAAAAGTAATGTTCAATAGATGGTTTAGAAATGTCTAGACAAATATTGAATTAGATCACATTTAGATACTTAAAATTGAAAAACTTTAGCTTTTAACTTTTTAATTTTTTTATTTAGATGGGATTAAGAACCTTCTTGACAAAAGAGGTGAAAAAGAAATGAAACAAAATTAAGCTTCAATGGCTAAGAGATTTCAACTAGAGTAGAGAGCTCATTCTTGAAGTTATTCTTAAGCATTATATAGATATTCCATTTTTAGTTTCTAGTGTATTAAGATGTCTAGGACTTGTTGAACTTCAATCCAGTAGCCTTGATTCTTGATGATGAGTGCATAACCTACCTGGCTTTTACAGTGTGATCATGTGATTGTGAAAACTTCATGACTGACACCCCCTTTATCCAATGTGTGGGCAAATGAGTAAGAAAATAAAGACAAATAAATAAATAAATAATAGGGGAAACAAGGAATATGGGATGTTTCGGATGGTCATTTTAATTTTTTTTTGAAATAATGAAAATGTTCTAAATTTTATTGTGGTGATAAATGCACAACTATATGATGATACTATGAGCCACCAATTGTATACTTTGGATGATTATATGGTATGTGAATATATCTCAATGAATTGCATTAAAAAAAAACAATTTAGAATTTAGAATGCAGAAAAAGGAAAAAATCATAGTTTTGTTGTTTTGAAGTGATAACTTTAAAGCATAGAATACTGCCCCGTATTTCTAATATAATTCTTTCCCTTGTTTTAATCTTTAATTCCTTTCTTCTTGCTTTTTCTATCATATCTTCTACTATCTAACTTACCAATATACTTGGGAAAACAAATTGTTGAGTCCTTCTCTATCGAAAGGATAAGATAGACTTATTATGAGGTTGACAACCCCCAAATCTCAAAGGCTTAAACAGCACAGCTTTATTTTTCACTCCCTCTTGATCTTCATCATATTTAGATAAGGGCTCCGCTCCAACATGGGCTTCATCCTGGGACCCATCTTCACAACAGTCCTACCATCTAGGAGGTTTGCCTATTACAATAGAACAGGAAAAGAGCCAAGAGAATTGTATTCTGGCTCTTAAATCCTTTTACCCAGAAATAACACATATCACTTCTATTAATTATTTTAATGGCAAGGTATGTCATGTTGCCGCAGTGAACTTCATGGCAACAAGTAATTGTGATGTTGCTTATGCCAGAAGAGAGAAGAGACTTAGATATCACATAGAGTGGTAATGTCTACTACACATCTTAAACATATCTCATGCTTCCATTTTTCATAATCAAATCCAGTTATTGAATCAGCTAAATTCTATGATCATCAGTCCGGGCCTCTGCTTTTTGCAGCTACATACAAGAATGACTACCACTCTTCACCAATGGCCATCCTAGTCTGACCAGTCACAATTCTACATCTCTGAAGTAGGCAATAGCTTTGTTTGTGTGTTTGGTTTTATATTATGGGTATTTTCCCCACTCATCAATCATTGTTTCAGCATTAATAGTACAAACACTTCTTGATCACTTTTCTTCTACTACTGCCTGAAAGGAGGATAATACTTTTCCATCTTTGTTCTAGTTTGCTAGCTGCCAGAATGCAACACACCAGAGATGAATTGGCTTTTAATAAAAGGGGATTTATTTTGTTGGTTCTTCAGAGGAAAGGCAGCTAACTTTCCACTGAGATTCTTTCTTACGTGGGAAGGCACAGGATGGTCTCTGCTGGTCTTCTCTCCAGGCCCCTGGGTTCCAACATCTTTCCCTGGGGTGACTTCTTTCTGCATCTCCAAAGGCCTGGGCTGAGCTGTGAGTGCTGAGATGAGGAATGCCAAGCTGCTTAGGCTGTGCTACGTTGCGTTCTCTCATTTAAGCACCAGCCAATTAAGTCAAACGTCACTCATTGCAACAGACACGCCTCCTAGCTAACTGCAGATGTAATTAGCAACAGATGAGGTTCACATAGCATTGGCTTAAGTCCGCAGCAACAAAACTAGGTATGCTCACCTGGCCAAGTTGGCAACTGAATCCAACTAACACAATCTTCTTATATAGAAAATAGAGATTCATGTTGGCCATGGCATTTTGGGCAAAGTTTCAATTCTTATCCCTAAATGTTTTATTTTTGTGCTAACTGCTCATTCAAAACCTTCAACCCCATTTTTCCCACCTTGAGTTCTTGGGTGAGGACAATAGGAGGCAACAATATGAAGGGATCCCGTTAGGATCTTCTATTGTCATGGAAAAATAATTAAGAAGATTTCAGTGCATATTGAGAGATCATGAAAGAAAATTATGTATTAGTATAAATTAGAAGTTATGAATGAAAAGCAATGCATTTTTCTTATGTTTTTAAGAAAACTTTAATATACTGTGCAGTGAGTCCATATTTATAATTACAGGAGGTCTCTAAATATCATTTCTAGTCTTTGTGGGGCATTTGTAAGAAAAAGTCAAGATTAACCCATTGAATCAGACCATGTTTGTGCTTCTCTAAGATCTTCAAGCAGAGATAGAGATGCACCTGCTGTTTGCTTTTTAAATTTCACATTAGCATTATTTTTCTAGATACTGATGAACTATAATCAATGGGATGATTCGAAGTTTGCGAGCTCATCAAAGAACTGAAGAAAAATAGTTACTACAACCCTTTTCAAGCATGCTTGATGCTTTTAGAGAGTGGAATTGTTTTGAAAGCTTAACCTTTTAAGTGATTCTAAGTTTGTAATAGATGGTCACAAAATATTTATTGAGCTGCCTTAGCCATAATGAGCTGTTTGCTTCTGCTTTCCTGAATTGTTCAAGACTGATGTTTTGGTCTGTGAAAATGGAAACCCTGTGAAATTATGATAAACTGCTAAACATTTTTCTCTTTGACACACAGCTTTCCCTATTAGTGAGAGGTATTTATCTAACAATTAAAATGAGCATTATCCAGTGTCAGGAACACTACCAGACAGAAGATTAAAGCTCCATCTCCAGGATCAAAGAACAGATTGCTCTGACAGGAGAGCCTGAAGAACTGGATAAGAACATTCACTTAATAAATTAAACTTGTTTTTACTCTGGGCTAGTATTGTAGATATTGGAGGGTCTAATATGATTCTTAGCCTTTGTGGTGGGAGAAACAATGGTTCCCACCAAGATGTCCACATCCTAATCCCCAGAAATGTTGAATATGTTACCTAATAGGGAAAAATCAGTTTTAGTTAAGGGCATAAAAATGGGGAGATTAGCCCAGATTATCTGGGTGTGCCTGATGTAATCACAGAGTCCTTATGAGAGGGACACTAGAGGACTCAGAGTCAGAGGAGAAGCTGATGTGATGATGGAAACAAAGATTGGAGAGATGTGCTTTGAAGATGGATGAAGAGCCACAAGCCAAGGAATGTAAGTGGCCAGTAGAAGCTGAAAAAAAAGAAAAAAGGGAAGGGAATCTCCTTTGAGAGTCTCCACAAGGACCAGCCCTCCTGAAGTATTGACTGTTACAGCTCAGTGAAACTGATTTCACGTTTGACCTCCAGAATTGACAATAAATTTATGTGGACTTTTGGTTTGTTTTGGTTTTGCTTTTCTTTTCATTAGAAAAGTTGTAGATTTGCAGAAAATACAGAATTCCCATCTATTCTGCTTAAACACACAGTTCCCCTATTATTAACACTTTACCTTAGTGTGGTATCTTTGTTACAGTTGATTAAACAATATTATCATGATTATACTATTAACTGTAGTGCATAGATAACATTAGGGTTCACAGCTTATGTTGTACATTCCTATACTGTTTTTTTTTAATTCCAGTAGCATAAATACAGCCCAAAATTTCCCCTTTAACCATATTCAAATATATAATCCAGTGGTAATAATTATATTCACATTGTTGTGCTACCATCACCACCATCCATTACCAAAACATTCCATCATTCCAAACAGAAACTCTGTAGCAATTAAACATTAAATCCCCAATTCCTACTCCCACCCCAGCCCCTGGTAAACAGTATTCTACTCTCTGATTCTATGAGTTTGCTTATTCTCATTATTTCTTGTCAGTGAGATCATACAATATTTGCCTCTTTTGTCTGGCTTATTTCATGCCACATGATGTCTTCAAGGTTCATCCATGTTTTTGCATGTATCAGAACTGCATTGATTTTTATGACTTAATATTATTTCATTGTATATATGCTTACATTTTGTTTACCCATTCATCTGTTGATTATTTGGTTTCTTCCATCTTTTGAAAATTACGAATAATGCTGTCATGAATATCAATGTGGAAATATCTGTTTGAGTTCCTGCTTTCAATTCCTTGGAGCATATATACCCAGAAGTGGAATTGAAGAGCCATCTGATATTTCTATCCTTAACTTTCTGAGGAACCACCAAACCTTCTTCCACAGTGGCTGAACCATTTTACATTCCCACTAACAATGAATGAGTGTTCCTATTTCTTCATGTCCTCTCCAACACTTGCAATTTTCAGGGTTTTTTTTAAGTAGCATCTTTTCTAGTGGATGTGAAATGGTATCTCACTGTGGTTTTGATTTATATTTTCATAATGTTGAGTATCTTTTCATGTGCTTTTTGGCCATTTGTATATCTTCTTAAGAAAAATGTCCACTCAAACCTTTTGTCCTTTTTAAAAATGTGTTGTTTGTCTTTTGTTGTTGAGTTGTAGGATTTCTTTATACATTCTAGATGTTAAACACTTGTCTGATATGTGTTTGCCATATATTTACTCCCTTTTGTAGGTTGTCTTTTTACTTTCATGATAAAGTCCTTTGATGCACAAAAGTTTTTTCATTTTGATGAGGTCCCATTCATCTCTTTTTTCTTTCGTTGCTCATACTTTTGGCATAAAGTCTAAGAAACAATTGCTTAACACAGGGTCCTGAAGATGTTTCCCTAGGTGCTCTTCTAGGAGAGTTATAGTTTTGGCTTTTAAAATATTTGTGTCTTTAGCCCATTTTGAGTTAATTTTTGTACATGGCATGAGATAAATGTCCACTTTCACTCTTTTGTACATGGATATCCAGTTTTCCTGGGAACATTTGTTAAAGAAGCTATTCTTTCTTCATTGAGTGGATTTGGCACTCTTGTGAAAAATCACTTGAGCATAGTAAAGGCTTATTTCTGAACTCTCATTTCAATTCCCTTGGTCTTGTGGGTCCTTGTGCTAGTACTATGCTGTTTTAATTATCATAGTTTTTTGTTATAAGTTTTTAGATCAGGAAGTATGAGTCCTCCAAATTTCTTCTTTTACAGGATGGTTTTGACCATTTTATACTACTTATGATTCCATATAAATTTAATGATTGGCTTTTCCATTTCTACAAAGAATTGTGTTGGAATTTTGATTGAGATCTCAGCAATGTTTATTCTTCCAATCCATGAACACAAAATGCTCTTCCACTTATTTAGGTCTTCTTTAATTTCTTTTAGCAATGTTACATAGTTTTCCATGTATAAATCCTTTACATCCATGGTTAAATTTAGTCCTAAATATTTTATCCTTTTACTTGCTCTTATAAATGGATTTTTTCTGGATTTCTTGTTTGGATTGTTCATTACCAGTGTTTAGGGTCACGAATGATTTTGGCATGTAACGTGAACCTACCACCTTGCTGAATTTGTTTTTTAGCTCTAGTTGCTTTGTTGTGGATTTGGGGAATTTTCTATACATAAGACCATGTCATATGCAAATAGCAAAACTTATTTCTTCATTTCCAATTTGGATGCCTTTGGTTCTTTTTCTTTCCTAGTTTGCTGGCTAGAACATACAGTACAATGTGGAATAACTTATTGACCTGGTCATCCTTGTCTTATGCGTAATCTTAGAGGGAAAAATTCCAGCCTTTCATCAAGTATGATAGTAACTGTGAGTTTTTCATATATGCCTTTTATGATATTGAGGAAGTTTTTTTCTATTCCTAATTTTCTAAGTGTTTTTATCAAGAAGGGGTGCTGTACTTTTTCAAATGTATTCTCTTCATTGATTCACATGGTCATGTAGGGCTTTCCCCCCTTATTCTATTAATGTGATGTATTACATCAATTGCTTTTCTTACATTGACCCACGCTTGCATTCTTGATACAAATCTCACCTGATCACGGTGTATAATTCTTTTAATGTACCATAGGATTCTGTTTCTTAGTATTTTGTTGAGGATTTTTGCATTATATTCATAAGGGATATTGGTCTGTAATTTTCTTTTCTTGTGCTATCTTTATCTGCTTTGGTATTAGGTTGATATTCATTTCATAAAATGAGTTAGGAAGTGTTCCCTCCTCTTCAATTTTTTGGGATGGTTTGGTGTTACATCTCTTGGAAGGTCTGGAAATTATCTGTGAAGCCATCTGCTTCTGGGATTTTCTTTGTTGGGAAGTTTTTCATGACTTATTCAATCTCTACTTGCTATTGGTCTTTTGAGATCTTCCATTTCTCCCTGAGTCAGTGGAGGTAGTTTGTGTGTTTGTAGGAATTTGCCCATTGCATCATCTCTCTTCCTTTTTTAGTCTAGCTAAAGGTTTGTCAGTTTTATGGATCTTTTGAAAGAACCAACTTTGGTTTCATTGGTGCCCCATGTTGTTTTTTGATTCTCTATTTCAATTATCTTTGCTCTAATCTTTGTTATTTCCTTCATTCTGCTCTTTTGGGTTTAGTTTGTTCTTCTTTTTCTTGATCCTTGAGTTATGAGGTTAGGTCTCTGATTTGAGATCTTTATTCATTTTTAATGTAAGCATTAGAGCTATAAATTTCTCCCTGAACATTGCCTTTCTTGCATCACATACCTTCTTTTATGTTGTAGTTTTGTTTTAATTTCCTCCAAGATCTCTCCTAATTTCATTTTTTTATTTCTTCTTTGACCCAATAGATGCTTAAAAGAATCCATGTATTTGTGAATTCTCTAATTCCCCCTCAGGTATTGATTTCGAGCTTAATTCCATTGTGGTCAATGAAGATACATTATATAATTTAAACATCTGTGAAGTATTGAGACTTGTTTAGTGACAACATATAACCTATACTGGACAATTATCCATATGCACTAGAGAAGAATGTATACTCTGCTACTTAGGGTGAAATTTTCCATATACGTCTGTTAGTTCTAGTTGGTTTACATTATCATCCATGTCTTCTGTTTCCTTACTGCTCTTCTGCCTAGATGTTTTATCCATTATAGAAAGAGGTGTGTTGAAGTTTCCTACTATCAGGGTAGAATGATCTATTTCGCCCATCATATCTGTCAAGTTATTTGCTTCATATATTTTGGGGCTCTGTCATTAAGTGCATATAAAATTATACTCAATAGGTCTTGCTCTATTGACCCCTTTATCAGTATATAGTCACCTACTTTGTCCCTTGTAAGAGATTTTGACTTACAGTACATTTTACTTGCTATTAGTATAACTACCACAGCTCTCTTTTGGTTACTATCTGCATGGTATATATATATATATTTTTTTTTTCCATCCTTTCATTTTCAACTTACTTGTGTCTTTGAATTTAAGGTGAGTTTCTTGTAAAAAGAATATAATAGAGTTATGCATTTTTATCCATTCTGCCTTTTATCCATTTCTATCCATTTTGACTAGAGAGCTTACTTCATTTACATTTAAAGCAAACGCAGGACTTTGTTCTGCCATTTTGCTAATTGGTCTTTGTAAGGCTTGTACCATTTTTTGTTCCTCCATTCTTCTGTTAATGTCTACTTTCATATTTATTTTTGGGGGGGGTTCTTTTGTATCATTTTAGATCCTTCTCATTTGTTTCTGTATGTATTTTTCAAACGTGTTCTTTGTGGTTATCATGGGGCTTAAATTTAACATACTAAATCTATAATATTCACATTTTATTTGATACCAAATTAACTTTAATAGCATACATATATACTGTTCCTGTAGCCCTGTGTCCTCCCACCCTTTTTATCACTTTTTGCAGATTATATCTGTCTATATTGTATGTTCAAAACCAGACATTTATCATAACTTCTCATACATTACATTTTAGAAACTGTGAGAAGTATAAAGTGGAGTTACACATGGAAAAGTACAGTAGTTCTGGCATTTATAATACCCAGATGCTTATTTTTACCAGAAGTTTTTATTTCTTTATGCCACTTTGATCCCTCTCCAGTGTCCTCTCCTTTCTGTCTGAACAACATCTTTAGTATTTGTTAATATGGTGGGTCTAGTGGTGACAAACTCCCTTAGCTTTTGTTTATCTGTAAATGTCTTAATCTCATTTTTGGAAGACTGTCTCCCTGGATATTGTTTTCATTCAGTATTTTAAATATTTCATCCCACTACCTCTTGCCTCCATGTTTTCTGATGAGAAATCAGCAGTTAATCTTATTGAAGTTACCTTGTATATGACAAAGGATTTTCTCCTGCTGTTTTCAGAATTCTCTCTTTATCTTCACCATTGGACAGTCTGATTAGCATGTGTCTCAGAATATGTCTAATAGGATTTATTCTGTTTGGAGTATGTTGTACTTCTTGGACATGTCTATTTATTTCTTTTACAGGATTGGGGAAAGTTCTGACTATTATATCTTCCAATAGTCTTTCTGCCCCTTTCACCTTTTCTTCTCCTCTGCAATATCCATAGTGTATGTTTGTGTGCTTCATGCTGCCACTCATATCCCTGAAACACTGCCTAATTTTCTTTCCCCTGTCTGTTCTTCTGACTATGATATTAATTGTTCTGTCTTCTGGTTTGCTGATTCTTTCTTCTGAATTCTTTCTTCAAATCTGCTATTGCACACTTCTAATGTATTTTTAATCTCTGTTGCTGTGCCTTTCATCCCCATAATTTCTGTTATGTTTCTTTCCATACTTTCAATTTCTTCTTTATGCTTACACATTGTCTTCATATTACACTTTAGCTCTTTATCCACATTTTTCTTTATCTCCTGATTTAAGAGATTTGTTTGAACTTCTCTTATTAGTTTTTCCAAATTCTGTGTCTCCTCTGAAATTTGAACTTGTTCCCTTGAATAAGCAATAGCTTTCTGTTTTTTTCAGTATGGCTTGTAATTTTTTCCTAATGTGAAAAAATTAGCTTATATTGATGAGCTATGTTTGAAGGTCGATTTTGCCCTCTTGACTGTGGTTTTATTGTTAATTGGATTTGTGTTAAGGCTTTTCTTTGAGACTTGGTCCAATTTATTCTGGACCCTTAAGGTAACCCATGTTTCACTATTCAGATTTCTCAGCTATTCTTCAAATGACCCATGCCATGTATAAAATGGCACCTCTCCTTCACTTTGCTCCCCCCACCCTCCCTTCTCTCTCTCTTTCTACCCTGGGAGCCATTTTGTATGCAGCATGCAGTATGATTTGTCAGCTTGTGTTCTGCCCTATCTCTGTGGACTTTGTACTTGGATATGCATGGGGTTTTAACATGCTGTTATGAGTGGGGTCGCATAGTTTGTATCTACAGAGGGTCCTGGGCTATGCTACTTCTGCATGACTACCAAATTGTATGGGATGAAGTGGGTGGGGAGGGAATGGACTAGTTGACCTGGAACAGAAGTTTCTTACCTGATCTTGGAGATTATTTTTCTTTTTCTCCTGTTCAGCACTTATGGAGTCATTCTCCAGTCTCTATCATCTTCCAGAGTTCTGGGATTTGTCATTTTATTAGCTGATTCTGAGGAGAGATTTTGTTTTCCAGGTGATATCTTAAGTCACCATGTTGATGATGTCACTCTGAAGAATGAATTTTGAATATCAATGAGCTTATCATCAGAATATCTTAAATTCAAAATTTTAAAATGTTTTTCACATTATGGCCAGGTTTACCTGTTGGGTATTGTTATTTTCTCACCCTATGTTCTTTTTGTCACTTCTAAAATTTTATTCATACTGTAATATGAAATCTCCTCAGTCTCAATTTTCCATTGTCATTATATTTAATAAACATTTTAAGTTTTAACATTAATGATTCTATTCCCTTAAATTCTGTATTTATAAATTGTTCTTTAATATTCTTTGGGGATATTTTTAACTTCTGAGAGAGATTATTAATATTACTATTTTTAAGGTAAGAAAACCATTAATATCTATTAATTTATAGGTCATTTGATAGTCTCTGTTCGCTTCATTGCAGATCAGAAGGACCATCTGGTAATCATGACCTCAACACAGGTGGACAATACGTGCAATGAATCACTGATTGGGCAAAGAAATCTCATTGCTGATTCCATCTCCAAACATTTTGGTTCTTCGTTTAAATTTTTTTGTCAGTATAAATAATGACCACTGCTCTTCTTTCGGACACATTTCTGGCTAGAACAGTCTTCTCAAGAATAATGCATGATAAAATCTGATCTACAATATTAAAAGCAGAAATGTCAACCTATTTTAGTTTCAATCATTCAGCAAGTATTTATTAAATACCTACCTAATCACCTTGCTTCTATTTCATTGAGTTGAAGTTCCTGGGAAGTACAATCTCTAGGCAGGATTGTAAATTGAGAAGGCGATCCCAGATACTCTTTTGATTGTCACATAAAAAAGGATGTATAAATGCTGATTAACCAGTGTGTCCTATTTAACTTTAAGATGAATTAATTTTCAAGTTTACAAGTTTAGAGTTGATGTGTTTGATATTAATTAGTGTCTTATTAAAAGTAGAAGGAACCTCATGACTGAACATGTCAAACAATCCCCATAATTAATATCCTAAAAAATTTTTCTTTGTCAGGGTCCAGTTGATGAATTTTTTCCTGCTGGTGTGTGACAGACCCCATCTGCCTTTAATAAGTACATTGAAGGAATTTTTCTCTAAACTTTTAGACAGCAGATGAAAGTTCAAGCACTTTTACTGTATACCTAATTCAGTAGAAGGAACTATTTGTTATGTTAGTTTTTTAAATGTGGAAATTTTATGCTGTATGTTTTTAATAGGTGTAAATACATGTAAATACCAAGGAACTTCATGAAGGAAGGAACAGGGCAATGTAATTCAGAATTAATTTTAATAAATATTATGTAAAACAAATCTAGATACTGAGTAAAATAATATTGACTATATCAATACCCATGTGTTTTAGTTCCCTAGGCTGCTTAAAGCAAATACTATGGAACGGATCAACTTAAACAATGGGAATTTATCAGCTTGTGGTTTTGAGGCTAAAACAAATTCCAAATTAAGGTATCACCAAGGTGGTGCTTTCTTATCAAAGACCAGCCGCCAGTGATCCTTGTCTCTTCTGTCACATGCAACGCACAGGGTGGCATTTGCTTCCCTCTTGTCTCTCAGGTTTTGTTGATAACAGTTTCTGGCTTCCATGGCTTTTTCTCTATTGAAGTGATGAGAGTTAGCATTAAGGTTGTTGTCTTTATTCACACTACAATAGCAATGAAGTTTGGATGACATGCAACAGTTAGGTGCTACGTTTCTCTCACTCTAGGAAAAAGAGACAACTGTATCCAGGAATAACTGTCAGGCTGGCACTCAGATTGGGTGCTTCCACCTTTGCAGGGAAACACCCTTCTTTCATCAAACTAGAAAAAGTTTTGCAATGATCCAAATCGCAAAAATAGATATTGTTCCTTGATCTTTATTTAAAATGTAAATACCATAGACAAAAGTGGGTGTGTTAGTTCGTTAAAGCCGTCAGAATGCAACATACCAGAAATGGAATTTTTTTTTTTTTTTTTTGCATGGGCAGGCATCAGGAATGAAACCTGGATCTCCATCATGGCAGACAAGAGCTTTGCCACTGAGCCACCACTGCCCACCTGAAATGGCTTTTAAAAAGGGACTTTATTAAGTTTACAACTCTAATGCTATAACAATGTCCAAACTAAGGTATCTACGGGAAGATACCTTGACTCAAGAAAGACTAATAGGTTCAGAACACTTCTGTCAGCTGGGAAGGCATGTGGCTGACATTTGCTAGGGTCCTTGGCTTCTCAGTTCAAACAGCTTCCCCAGGGGTGTTTTCTTCAACTCCAAACATTTCTGCCTATGTCAGGTCTTTCAGCTCTAAAACTTTTTCCAAAATGGTTCCCTTTTAAAGGACTCCGTAAGTTACCCACCTTGAATGGGTGGAGACACATCTCCATGAAAACCACCTAATCAAAAGGTCCTACACACAATTGCGTGGGTCACATCTCCAGCGAAACAATTTAATCAAAAAGATCCCATCTTACAATATTGAAACAAGATTAAAGAACATGGCTTTTCTGGGGTACACAGCAGCCTCAAACCAACACAGTAGGTTAATATACTGTTTACTCATTTGTTGGTGTTTTTACTTACTTTCTTATCTCCAACTTCATTCCACAAAACTTTGAGTCTAATAAGAGAGGTTTTAAGTTATATTAGTCCATTTTGTGGGAAGTTGTTTTTATTAATTTTTATTAATTTAATGGAATTCTTTCCTGAATGTTTGACCAGGGATGGGCATGGATAGGAAGGCATTAGGAACCTGAAGGGAATGGGGAGAGGAAATAAGGGCAAGAATTGTCAGAGTGAGAATGAACAACTGGAACTAGAGGCAATTTTTAGTTCACAGTTGTTCTCAAAGGTGGCGCTATGTTCATTGTCCAATTTCTTAACAAGTCCCATTGAATAAAATCTTAAGTAGGTTTAAAAAGAATTCTTTGACTAAGGAGAAAGATTTGGAGGGTGCACTCTAAGACATAGTTACTTAATGCCTATTTTATGCTAGTCATTATACTGAAGCATGGGAGTAGGAAAGAAAAACCACAAATAATACGCAGACCCTGCTGTTCAATTTCCTCAAGGAACTTAAAGGCTCATATGAGAGAGAAGACATAAAAATAATTACAATATAATAGCAAAACAAAACTACTAATGGCATGAGAGAGGCTCACCTGATCTCTTATATGAGAAAGAGAAGAATTAGGGTAGAGGGAAGCAGGGAAGTGATAGAAGTTAAGTTGGATTTCAAAGGATAGTGAAGATTTAAACACACAAAAATGGGAGGTATAGGGGGAAGAGTATTTCAGTCAAAAGAAGTGATTTTAGACAGGGTAGTACAAAAGCCGTGAGCATATAAAAGGAATAGCAAGTAATTTGGTTTAACTGGAGCGAAGGTTCGCAAATATTTTGGTCTCAAAACACTTTTACACTCTTTATTCAGGGTTTCCAAAGCTTTGGTTTACTTGGGTTATCTTCAATACTTAGAAATTAAAACTGATAAATTCTTTAAATATTTATTAATTTATTTGAATAACAATTATAACCCATTATATTTTAGCAAAAAACTTCATGTAAAAAATTATATTTTACAAAGAATAACAAATTTTTTTAAATCTCTTTACTGTCTGGATTAATAGAGGCAGGATTAATGGATTAAGTTCTGAACACAGTCTGTTGAGATATCACAGATGATGCACTTCCAGAAAACTCCATTTTACGCCAATGAGAGCTAGAAAGGTACATAACATCTTAGTATGAAAATGGTTTCACCTTCCCTGGAGGCCCTAGATCACACTTTACAACCTGCTGGGTTAGAGTTTTGTGTATAGGGAAGGGAATAATGGAGAAATGACTAGAAATTTCAGTTAAGATCTATTATATGTAACAGAGGAAAATGGAAATTCCTCATGTTGGTAGAAATAGAGTCAAATTTCCCAAACTTTAAAACCACATTCAGATATCAATGTCTTGACTTTTCAGACTGTGCTGATAAATATCTGGTAGGTATGAGTCATATGTAACCCTATATCAAGTGTTGTTTCATCTTGTATAAAATGCCTTAAGGCCCTATAAAAGGGAATGGGAATGTCATGTGATGAATCCAAAAGAGCCACATGCCAATTTAGATTACTTTCCCAATGGGTTTCTGATGAATCTATTTTTCGAGGCTTAAAGGAGGCAGATGCGAATTATTTAAAAACAAAAAGGTATACAGTCTTGAATTGAAATTTCAGACAAAGTTGCTGGCTGGAAAGCCAAACCTCTAATTGTCTTTTAAGATTAATTTCAAAGCACACTTTATCATCTAGCTTTCAAAGGATACCTCCAACCTGGAGGCAACTTGGCATGACCCTGAGGTAAAAACATGGGTCTTCTGGACTTCCAAAAGGCTTTTTTCCCCCAACAACAACAAAAAAAAAAAATGAGGAAGAAAAAATGTAAGAGGAATTTCAGCAAATATGCCAGTAGGGGGAACCATCATTCAACAAATAACCTGAGGTCTGGGCTTTTGCTGGGCAGTAGGCACAAATCATAAAGTCAAGTAGACTTTCCACGGTATAACGTTGTGATGAGCAGACAGATAAAGTGCTTTTCGTTGTTTGTCTGTGATGATTATCTTAGTACATAGGAAGACATATTTCCTTATGGTCGAAGGAATAAGTCGGTTTTCCAATGTAGTTAAATGTAGGCAAATGGATTAGAGTATTCAGATTTGAAAATCTGATGAAGAGTGATAAATCCTTTATAATCATTTACATACAGACTGATGAGCTGGGATTACCTGGGATGCTTCTAGTTTACCAGAAATCTGAAAATTTTGCATCAAATGGAAGCATTATAAGGCACAGTTTTTAAAACAATGCACAAGCACAAGGACCACCTCTATGAGAATCTCTAGAAGAGCTTATTAAAATGCAGATTCTAGGGTCCCACGTAACCTACTGAGTTAGAATCTATGGGGGTTGAACCAAGGAATATGCACTTAAAATAAGTTCCCCCAAATGTTTTTTAGCATGCTAAAATAGAGAAGCCATTTTTAAAACATTTCTTTAGAAAAATGGAACAGAAAAGTAGTATTACCCAAGGATAAACACTGGCTGTATCAGATTAAATGTAAAAGTGGTGAACAGAAGCCTCTTTCTAGTGATCCTTTGCTTCTCCACAGCGAGTGTCCATGGAGAGGATGGAGGAAAGGGATGGAGGCATGGAACCCCAAGAACCAAGGAATCAAGATTTCACACCCTTATCAACCTCATAACTATAATGCTCTCAGGAATGCCAGGAACAGGCCATCAGCCATGTTGTATGCCTGATAGAAATCAAGAAGTTAAGAACACAGAAAACCCCTTCTTTTCAGGCATATCTCACCATTAGAAATAGTGTGACAAAATAAAGATCCCCAAGGATGCAGGTTTTGGGGTAAAACAGTGGTTGAACAATATGGCATTTAGATTTTGTTTCTTGCTTTTTATACTTTAATGGTTATTAATATTCCGAGGTAAGTTAGGAGTGGTTCACCCTAGCTATTCTTTTCAGCATTGTTTAAGGCTAACTATAAAGAGATAAGAAAATGGAAGCTAATGCTTTACCTCAAAAATATCTGAGGCATGAAGATTTGCTTAGAAGAGGAGAAAAATGGACAAGCAGAGAAAAGGTAGTTTGGCAGGTATAAAATAAAAGGCCATAAGGAACAGTATTAAGAAGTTTCAGCAAAAAGCAAAAAGAGGTGGGGGCAGGGGTAGGCTGAAAGATAGTTTGTTTAAACCAGACGCAGTAGATAACAGAATATTCAGAAGCCTAATTTTTAACGGGTCAAAAGTACTAAAACAATGCTAAACTTGATTATCTTCTTAGAACCAAGATAAATTTATGAGACATTAAAAAAAAGTCTCCTTTAGATTCCTCCTTAGCTACATCCCTATCCTGGGCGATCCTATGTTTCATCTCTAAACTAAATACTTCACTGAAAAAGGAAAAGAACAACCACCACCACCATTCTCCTCTAAAGGAGAAAAAGTTTAACAGTCTTTGATATCGTCACCCTGATAATAGTGAGAATTATAATAAATGGGAATATTTCACAATACTAAAATTTCAGCTAATTCGGTTTTGCTCTGAAAACAGCAGATATGGTTTTACCTCATCAATATAATAGAATAAAAGATAATTGCCAATTTCACACAATTAACATGAGTATTCAACAGTACAGATCATTAGGAAAGCTTTTAAGGAATTAACATTGAAACTAAGGCTGATAAATTTACATATATGTTATAATAATTAAAACAAACATTTATTGGGTACTCACCATGTTTAAGAAATTATTCTAAACAATTGATACATATTAACTCGTTAATGCTAACAACCATCCTATATTACTATTTTCCTGACCTTATTGCTGGTACACAAAGGGGATAAATAACTTGACCAAATCATCATCTGTCTGTGGATTCAAGCCAAATCATTTGAATCCAGAGTCCTTGCTACACTTTACAGTCTCTATGTCATAGAAAACGGTAGTATAGGATCACAGGGACTCCTCTCTACAGAAACCCAGTGGAAGTTTAGTGAAAAATTTTAGGCTGAATTCTGAGTTTGACAGAAAATCCTGGGCAGTAGACTTTCCCTATGTTGGAACCAGACAACTCC
The DNA here is from genome assembly GCA_004026745.1 of Myrmecophaga tridactyla. Lineage (NCBI taxonomy): Eukaryota > Metazoa > Chordata > Mammalia > Pilosa > Myrmecophagidae > Myrmecophaga > Myrmecophaga tridactyla. The sequence goes on from PVIY010003638.1 coordinate 64,989, forward strand.
TTGCAGAGGTGAGAGAACCATGATGGATGGCTCTAAACATGTCTGTTAAAAAAAAATCTCTTTATTTAAGCCTCAATGCATACTTACTCATGGAGCCAAAGTTTACCTTCCTACTACACATAAAAAAATGGCTGTAAATGAACAGCATGAGTAAAATTTCAAGGAGAAATATTTAACCTGCATATTAAAATGCATATTATATTTTAGAGTTCCAAAAGCATACATTTGCATACAATTAATATGTCTGTTATAAATGAGTCACATCTTCTCTCAGCTTAAGCTCAGTAAAACCTCTGCTTAGTAGCAATCCCACAGTTTGAATTATCGCATTATGAAACCACATGTATATTAAAAATGTTCTTTAAGGCAAAATTTTCACCAATTCACGACATGGACCCTCTCCAGTTAATGTGAATAAGTGATGTTCTCCTGAATTGAAAGCTCTTTAGCACTTTCTTAACAACTTTGTTGGAATGCTATTATACTATTAATTATTTGATGCTTAATTTTTTCTATGGCAAATAGTTCAACACATCATGCAATATTTATGGCAAAGCAAGGTATGCACACAACATCATGATGTGATAATGTGATCTCTATTAAATTATGTATAGCCTTTTCCATTTTAAACATGAGCTAATGATAAACAGGTCTCTCATAGTCTGATTTATTGTTCTGTATTAATGAATTCATACACTTAATGTTAAACTTGCTTATAGGCTTGCTACTGCTTTATAGATTGAGTATCTCACTGTTATATTTTGTATGCCAAATGAAGACTGGGAAGAATTGTCATCATTAACATGAATGCATTACAAATGGACAGTGGAGCGGAGAAATAATGGTTTGGAAATGTTTATGTGTGACTGTCCCTGTGTACAATATTGTCAAGAGGTTTCCATAGTAAAATGATTTAACGTATCTAATTTTGACAATGTATTAAACCAAACTTTTTAAAAGAAAGTCAAATACTGCATAGGAGTATGAACTACTTTTTAAAAATGTTCTGTGGAGCAGCTTTTTAGAAATGGCCCACACAATTCATTGTTTCTCATGACTAATTGAAGTAATGGGTGCTCAATTTTGAGGGTAGCTCAGCCCTTTGGATGATTCTTCCTATTTTAATTCTATTTTCAGCATTTCTTGAGTTCCATGAGACACATGGAATATGGGTTCCTTCTAATAAGGGGCAAAAGAACATCAAAACTGAGATCATTCTTTAAGGAGTTTTTTTGGGAAAATATCTATTTAAAATAATTTGCAACATGAATGAGGTTATATCACTTTGAGGAAATAAAAATTTCCAGTATGTTAATAATTCCTTTCTTCTATGTAGTCAACAAATGAGTCTTCAAGTGGAAATATTTTTATCTTTCCAATAATTATATCTAGTTTCAAAAATGCGAAGCTCATATCTATTTACCATGTAATGATATTTGGGACAAATGTTGACCTATAGTTCCATGTTTCATTTAAAGACTAAAATAAGAAAGACATAAGCAATATCTAATGCAGATATTTAAGAGGTGTCCTCGAGTCCTTCTTCTTCCTTCCTTTTCCAAATCCAATCAGCTACCAAGTTATATTAGTTAAAAGCTGAAATTGTTCCAGCACCTTGAACTCTGGTGTGTAAGTACTCACTGACTTTTGTAAAGTAAACTATTGGATTGGAGGTCATTCCATTTCTTTTTCTATCTCTAGGTGTCTTCCTTTACCTCCTGTTCAACAGACCATGAGCCATCATGTTCTGAAACACTATGTGCAATTAAATTAAATTATCCTTGATTCTAATATCAAAAACTTCTTGCACATCAACCCCCAGAATGCTAACAGATGAAGTTTTTTAAAGTAAATTTTTATTTTATTAAACACTATTTGGCTCATTTACTGAAAGAGCATTCAGTTAAAATGTCCATACACATCTATATATGCCAGAAAAGAACAGAGAATGCATACAACATGGTATTTTACATAATCAAGTTCCTTTCAAAAAAATATGCAATGTTGTAAATATATGAAGAGATAAATATTATTTAGTGTAGGAAATTCTAGTATGTGTCACAAAAGTTATTTAGATAATGCATCATTCTCAAAGAGCATACTCACATATTTAAGCCTGCCATAGCTCACAGGCTGCTACTCTGGGTATTCAACTCCCTTGTATAAACTACATATTCCATAGTTACTATGACAGTGCTATACTTTTAATAAAATATTTGGCACAACTAATAAAACCCTGCTTCTGGAGTACAATTATTTCTAGATGAAGACTTTACCCCTATATTTCCTAAACTGATAACTTTCTTTCCTTACGTAGTTTCTGATGTGTAAAATTTGAAATGTTTTTGAAGATTATAAGTAGACTTATTCTACTCTCAATTACCTGATATTCAAAAAGATGTCACTTTTTTCATAAAAGCCTTCCTAATTTCATTTCATGTTTTGGATTTTTCCCATGTGTACTCTTAGATTTTTTTTAAAAGTTTGAATTCTAATAATATCAAAATGTGGGACCTTAAAATGCAGGATATTGATACCTATTGAATTCTCTGGCACAATTCCTTCTCACATCTCCATTAGATTCACAGAGTGTATGAGATGAGAGATGGCTAGGATATATTATGGCAACCGATAGACCTAAGTATGAAATAACCCAACACAATAAAAATTTACTTCTAATTCATTGAAAGACTTAATCAGAATGATAGAGGAAGAAGGACTGAGAATGTCATTCAGAAACACTGGTTTCTTCCAACTTGTAATCTGCAATCTCTAAACCTAGCTCTTAAATTGTCCTGGATATGATCTCTATTCCTCTTTGACAAAGAGAAAAAAGTATAGGGAAGATTCTAAGTGAGGTCATTTACTGACTTGGAAATGATACATATTACTTGTGCCCACATTCTATAAGCTAGAGTTTCGTTACCGTGGCTCCACCTGGATGAAAAGGAGGCTGGAAAATCTTGACTAGTTGTATATCTACAAAGAAAAGGAAAGGAGTATTGTGAAAAACATAGGAAGTTTCTGCCATATAAGGTTTCTACTCTAATGTGAGTTCCCTGATGATTAGTAAGTATTGATTTCTGGCAGAAAGTTTTCCCACATTCGTTATATTTATAGTTTTTTTTTTTTCCTGTGTGTGCTCTCAGATGATTAGTGAGGGTACATTTCTGATGGAAATTCTTCCAACATTCATTACACTCATTGAATTTTTCTCCAGTGTATGTTTTCTGGTGTGTAGTAAGGGTTGACTTCATATGAAAAGATTTCCCATATTTGTTACATTACAGCGATTTCTCTCTTATGTGAGTTCTCTGATGTCTATCAATGGCTGACTTCTGGTGGAAAGTTTTCCCACGTTCATTACATTCATATGGCTTCTCCCCTGTGTGTGTTCTCTCATGTTGAGTAAGGGATGACTTCTGGTTGTAGGAGTTCCTACACTTACTATATTTGTAGGGTGTCTCTACTGTCTGTGTTCTCTGATGTTCTGTGAGGGCTGATCTGTGATGGAAGTCTTCCCACATAAATTACTCCTAGAAGGATTTCCCACATTCATTACATTCATAGGGCTTGCCCCTGTGTGTGTTCTCTGATGCACTGCGTAGTTTGACTTGTGGTTGAATTTTCTCCCACATTCACTACGCACATATAGTGTCTCTTCTCTCTTATCTTTCTGAAGTTGAATGAAGTGTGACATTCTGCTGAAATTATTCTCACTATCATTGCTTTCATAGTGTTCTACTTCCATGCAGAGTTTCTCAATTCCATTATTATGGCTAAGAGCATTCACATTTTGATTATTTTCATAATATATTTCTCGAGTATGGGTGTTTCCTTCTTAATATCATGTAATTTCTTATATACATGTAACACAACAGGTTTCTTTCTTGAAGAGTTTCTGTTACTAACAATTTTGAAATATTTTTCAAACTCATTCCATGAAAGTCATATCTACAGGGTATTTTTCTTGAAATGTGCCCAGATTAAATGGTTTTCCTAAAGTCTTGGCTTTCTCTGAAGTCAAAGTTTTATTGTTGAATTCAATGTGCCACAAATATTTGTTTTGATTTTCTTGGCTTCTCCCTGTTGGGTCATAAGCACCACGGTCTTCTGAATAGCACTGGTATGGGTACTCTTCCTCTAGTATCTTTCACCCTTCTTCTTTCTCCAACTTAAAGATCAGGTTGCTGTAGTTCTCCAGCTTACCCTCCAAATACGTGGATCACGTCCGCGCTCAGGGTCCTCTGAGCAGGGTCCAGGTGCTGCCCCTCCTTCCTGAGTGAGGCCCACAGCCACGACCCTGAATGATACTGACCCCTCTGCCTCCATCCCAATGGGAACCTGCTCCTGTAGGTCATTGGGAAATCTTGGAACTCCGGGATTACCCATCCGTGGCTCTAGGCTGAGGAAAGGCAGCCCCTTCTGCACACAGAACAATAAAACCCAGGACTACATAGACCATCAGCCTTCACATCCACTTCTTCAAATCTCAAATGAACTTTTTGAAATGGAAACACATCCCATGATTCCCTTCAAAATGTCTCAGAAGAAGTCTAGATTATTTGTTGTGGCACATAACTGCAGGCATAAAAGAGCCTGTGTTATTTACTTCCGGCTGTAATCCCAACTTCATCTCTTTCTTTTAAAGGTATCCTGTGATGTAGTTAAAGAACTATACACACAGCTCTCTAAAAGTGATCCCACCCTTTTCTGCTTGCCTCCCTATGACTTTACTCTGTATTCTCTGCTCTGTCTGCTCTGCTTTCTTCAATTCATTTACCTGATTGACCCCTATTCATCCTACAATGTTCAATTTTAGGTATTCTCTCCTCTGTGAAACCTTCACCCAGGCCCTCAAATAAGTGGATTTATTTTGTCTTCTTTAGTATGGCAATTATTGCAATATATTGTAAACAAATCTTCAGGGTTTTCCCCATGCCAATAAAAACTGTTTGTGTTTTTCAATTTTTGTCATTCTGGTCACTCGTCACAGTGTCTGGCCTCCAGTCAGGACTTAATAAGTGTTTTGGAATGAATGATCTCCAGCCAAGGCAATGGGGGTAGAGTTCTAATTTATACTTGTTTGTTATTATTAAGTAATAACAATTGCTGTCACATTGAGCATGTATTTTGTGTTGTCATATGCATATGTCATCTCATTTATGACCCTATGAGATACTGTCGTCCCTATTTTACAGATGAGTGATGCTAAAAAAAATAAAATGTATTCATGTCTTTCAGATAGCAAGTTGCAGGGATTTGAACCACATCCTATTTTCTATAGTGGCAATTCTAAACCATATGCTTCCATGTGAACTATGAGTCAAGCATTATGTATAATCCATCTTTCTTATGCTAAATAATAGCATATATCACAATAATGGCTACTCCTTATTCATAAGAATTAGTTTATTGAGATATATAATTCATCCCCCAAATTTCCACATAATTTGTCCCCTTACTTCCTTCAGGTCTCTGCTGCATGTCACCTTCTAAGAAAAAACCTTCCCTGATCACACTAGATAACATAGGAGCCCCCACCCCTTGCCCAGTCATTCTCTATTTCCTTACCCTGCTTTATATTTCTTTATTCTTTCTCATAGCACTTAACACCAGGAGGTTCCCTATGGTTGTCTCTTCTATGAGTTAAAGAAGAGCAGAGACTTTGCTATATCCCCAGACCTAGCACAGGGCCTGCCACATATTATGCACACAATAAATTTTCGTTGAATACATGAACCACTGATCATACACTGCCAGTGGGTAGGAGTGCAGTGTTTTTCAAGAATACCCAAGTTACTAAAGTTCAAGTCCATGACAAAGTAAATTGTTTTAAAACTTTTTTTCTTTCTTTCTTTTCTTTTTTTTTTTTTTGTATGCTATATGACGGGGTCACATTTCATTCTTTTTCCATGTGAGTATCCCATTACTTCAGTATCGTTTGTTGAATTTTATTTGTTTGTTTTTGTTGGTTTCTTTGTTTGTTTATTTGGGAAGTGCATGGCTGGGACTCAAACCTGGGTCTCCTGCATGGCAGGCAAGAATTCTACCACTGAACTACCCTTGCACCCCCTAAAACTTTTCTTTAAAATAATTACAGATTCACAAGAATTTGTCATAAAATTATAGGAGGTTCCATTCATCCTTCCTTAAAGTAAATTTTCATTTTTTAAAAGGAACTTAGAGTATGCTCACCCTGTATCTAAAGATTCCCTAAGGCTCTTGAAATATAATTTTATTTAACGTGCATCCATTCAAGAAACTAAGATAGAGCAATAGCTGCAATTGCACTCTGCAGAACCCAGTGCCTAATTCGGAAAATGTAACAACTGAATAGGTTCCTCTTAGTATTCATTCACACTGTTATAAAATGGCTAGTATATTTGCAAAAATAAATTTCAGTTATTGTATTTTGCAGCTGGTGGCTGGCAATGTTCACGATCTAGCCTTCTTTAATGACTGTGATTAAATCACCAGAAGAGATTCACATTGAGGACTCTGCCTTCTCCATCATGAATAGGGTCTTCTGAAACTGTGATAGCAGGAAAAAATAGTAATCTCCTGATATAAAGGTCTACAGAGGTAAAGATAATGCAGAAAGATTTTGCCATTGCATTTTCTCCACCTGCTCCTCCAGCTATAATCTACAAAGTAATTCTTAAAACAAAATATGTTTTGAAAAATAGCAACATTCATTTTATATTTAAGTAATATTTTATAAATGTCTCCTGTATTTTTAGTTATTCTGACGGTATTCAAGAAAATACAATTACCTTATTGCCATAATGCTCTGCTTTAACTTATAGGAAACCAGTCATTCTCTTTGACAATGTCAAGTTAATGGAAAATACGGCTCATGCTACCTTTTGTCCTTTAAATGTCAATTTTGAAAAAGAAAAAAACAACAGCATTTCTTTGCCCTGCAGAGATGCAATGTTAAATATTTATTCATTTATTTTCACTCTTCTTCCCATTCTCTTTTACAATTTCTTTCTGTTTGTATGCAAAAATTCATGAAGCAGGAGCTCCTCCTTAATGAAGAATAGTGTTTATTAAGGAAATCAAATTTCAATGTCTTAATTTTAGGTGTCAGTTTGACTGATCATGTGTTCCTTCTGTGAAATGCAATATATATGAAATGCAAAACCATTTTTAGTTACTCCAGAGCACAAAAGAGAGATCAAATTATTTCATACAAATGCGTTATATTTTATGTAATTTGGCAAACTTTCAGTTGATATCAAATAATGTATTTTTTCCCCACTTAACTGAGGATTTAAACTGTTCATTCCAAGGTAAAAACCAAATAAGTGGCATTCTTCAGGCTTAACTCGCTACATGCCTTTGTGCTTTGCAGTCAAAATCCAGAAAAGTGTGCAGTAAGAGCCATGTTTAAAAGTGTGAACAGTTGCAATGCTAGTTTTAACAATTATTTATTGGATCTTTATATGTGTTAAGAGGTGGGACTTTAATAGTGATGCCTCCTCTGCCCTTAAGAAATTTATGGGCCATTTGAAGGGACAAGCAAGTAAAACATCAATTAACAATAACTATTGAGACTTCATTAGCAGTTGGATTACCTTTCATTAGCATGAACTCAATCTGCAGACAAAATGCCAATGTTTTCTAGGCTTCCTTTGAAGGTGTTTCTCCAGCTTCCCCAAGCATTCAAGTTGCCTTGAACACACAGAGTCCAGGCCCCTCCCATGGACTTCTGATTTAGTAGGTCTGGATCATGAATGTGAAATCTGTAAGTAGAACAAGTGCTCCAGGGGATTCTGATGTAGGAAGTTTAAAGAAACATACTTAGAGTAAAGAATATGGTTTGTCTCAACTTTCATTCTCTTTTTAAAATTTTCTTTGTCTATTTATAAAATATTTAGGCCAATCTAGTAGAGACAGAGGCACAACTAAAAATCTTCACTGCTAATTAAATGTTAATTATGGGACTCAATAATAGGTCAAATCAGTTTACACTAACATTAGATATTAAGTAGAAAGAATAAATGGGCAGCTTTTAGACAGATAAAATAGAATCATAACAAAGGAATTGATGCTCTCAGAGTAACTCTTCATTGCCTTCTAGATAATGTCCAAATTGCTTAGCCCAACACAGGTGGATTTCCATATCTAACTCAGTCTTGAGCTTGTTAGGCATGGAGTCCTTACAGAATCTATGCAGGACAGCAAGTTGAAGTTTAGCAGGTTTACTGAAGGGAAAGAAAGCAGAGAGAAGGCAGGGAAAGAGAAGGCAGGCAGGAGCTAGCAAAACCTGCTAGCAAAAGGAAAGGAAAATAGCTCTGTCTGTTTGTTGTGGGAACTGTGTTTTAAAGGGTAAATGATGCTGGCAGGGGAGGGTACCTTTCTGCTTCCTTCTTTGCTGTGCCTGTTCTGACATGTTTGCTCCTTATTTTTTGTATCAAGGAATGTTTGGCAAGGGGGGTCATGAGTTGCAGCAAGGGGAAAGGAGGGGGAAAGGTCATGAGTTTCGGCCATTGCAACAAAGGGAGGAGGGGGTAGTCACGAGTTTCATCCCTTTTGACCTGTCATTCCTGCATTTGGATTAATAAATACAGTTGGGATGGTTAGGCTAGATTTAAGGGAGGGGGGCAGGGCACTTTTTGTCCTTCTTGGCTACTTCCTGCTGGATGAGGGACAGCATTAGCAGCTTTTGGGGGTGGGAGCAGGATTTTCAATGCAGCAGTGGTCAGGGACCAAGTTATGCAGTTCTTGTTTTGCAAGTTTTTAGTTGCCTAGGGTGTTGTTCCTGAAAGAGCTTAAAAATAACATGTTATGAACTGAGGTAATTGTGTGGCATAGAAATTGATTTATGAGTTTGCAGAACTGAGGTGCTAAGGTGAGAAATATTAATAAAATGATAAAAGGCCCTATAAGGGGAAATAGGTAGGGGAGCTACAATGACATTTAAACCAGGAAGGATTTGCACCATGTTTTCGTAGCCAAGCAATTTTAAATGCATTTGTGATGTGGATAGACTGCCAACTCTCATGCTTACCTCTGTTAAGATGCCTAGAGTGGCTAACAGAGGTAGAAGAAAGACATCACATTTCAGTTTTTGGTTTATTTTCAGGGGAACGAAAAAGGATTGGTTAATGGGGGCTATTAAAATTTTGGGTGACAGGTAGGCCAGGGTATAGATTCTTGTCCAGTTAGCAAGTAGACAAGACTTTTATAACTTTTTATTAAAATAGACTAATAATCCAAGAAAATTTTGTTATTTTAACAGGGAGAAAAATAAATTGTAATTTTGTATATTATATTATTTGACACTAAAGCACTAAATCATTTCTTGGATAGACTCATCAGATTTTCCCAACTTTCACCATAATTTTCCTTTCCACAAACATTTTATGACTTACTAGATCCATTTAGTTTTGTCTACCTTTTCTTCATTCTGTAACAACCATTTATTTCATCTCAAGACAAAACTATCCTTTTTTTTTACTTTTAACAAAATCACATCCTTTATATCCTTTATAGTTAAGTTTCTAAGCAAATGTCTCATCACATACAATGATCATTAAACTCAAACTTGTCATAATAATGTCAAATATTTATAATATGTTAGTGCAAGAATATGTTGGGTGAAGATTGTGGCTGAGAGTAAGCAGTGACACTGCAGGTGGTGTGAGGCTTAGCTCTGAAAGTAAGGGAAGTATGGTCACCATGTTTAATTTAGCTAGAACGTCTCTTACTAAGAGGGGGACTATATATGTAGGTGCTAAGAATGAATGGGAAAAGGAAGTGTTTGAAGAGTGCAGGCTATGGGTGAGGCTTGTAGTGAGTGTGTGCTTTTTCCATTAATTCCAAGGCCCTGGAGCTTGGAATTAGGGAGAACTTTTGCCCAATGTCTCTCCAGAACCTGGGGGTGCCTTAGCTCCTAGTTTTATTCCATTTCATCAGACATGGGTAGATCCTCACAGGGTATTAGCCAATAATAAAGAGCAAGCACCTTTGCGCTCCTAAGTTTTTCCTGACCTGATTTTTTGGTTTCCCTTTCTTCCTGTCTATTTTTTAAAACATGGAAAGCAACCTAGATAAGTTCATCCAGCGTTTTTTTTTTCCTTCCAGGATGGTAAAGGAAGTAAGAATTACAACTGCATCTTGGTAAGTGAGATCATAGGTTTGAGTTAGATATTTAAATTCTTTATGGTATTGAGTAGGCTATGTAGAGAAGGAACTTAAATGTTTTTCAATTTGTGAAAGGTGGGAGAGAGAAAAAGGAATGTGAATGCTGGCAGTGCCTTCATGTCCTGCTAATTCCCTAAGGAGAAAAATACCAGTGGAGTTAGAGGCAATTGAGAATGAGGAACTGGGGGCTTCAGGATCAGAGGGAGGAGAGCGAGGGAGGGGCAAAGTATTTGAGAGAGTGGGGGAGGGGACTGGTCCTCGTAACTGTGTATGGGGACGGGAGAAGGGTATGGGAGAGGGGGAAGGAGGCTGGGGGGGCAGAGGATAAGGGGTCATATCTTCTTATGACCCCTTGCGGGGAGTAGGGAGAGGGTTCAGGAGAGGGGGAAGGAGGTGACGGCAGAGGATAAGGGGTCATAAGGAGGAGGATGGTCGGCTGGGTTGAAGGGGTCAGTGAGAGACAGGGAGAGGAAGAGGGACGGGGAGAGGCTTGGGATTTTCATTGAGAAGAATTTGGTACATAGTGAGTGAAGAACAGAGTGCAGGCTTAGCCCAAAGCTTCCAAAAGGCTTGGACATATGGAACCTTGTCCCACATTGCAGATCACCACAAAAAGTTGTCTAAGCCTGTAAGAATTTTGATACCAAAAGTACCATATTCTGGTCACCAATTTTCATTGTCCAGAGGGTACTGGGTCCAAGCCACCATGCAGTAAAAGAGAAGCTTTTTAGATTTGATGTTGCCTTGTAGATATAGGTCTTTGAGGTGGTGTAATAGGCAGCCCAGGGGCATATGCCAGGTCTCTGAGGAGAAGAGACAGGTGCCCCCACATCTGTGCATCAGAGAGAGAGAGAGAGAGAGTCACTGAATGGATTCCAGGCATCCCCCAAATCCACCAGGACTAGGAATGAAGCAGTGTTACCTAGAGAGAACTAGGTATGCGCATGTGGGAGGTTCTGACTAAGAGCTTATATTTAAGAGAGAAAGTTTGGGGCCCCCAGGGCCCAAAATGGAACCTCATGTCATGCACACCTAAGCCCAAACCACCATGGACCCTGCTGAAGTATCCCATCAAAGCATCTCAGTAAACTTCACAAAAATTCCTCAGTCTTGTCTTATATAGAAGAGGACCAGTATCAGGTGAAGGGAGTGGTGAAGTGAAAAGAGGGGTGCTGAAGCTATACTGGGAAGAGGATGTAACAGGGATGTAACAAGTTTCAGTCCAACACTCATAACCATATTTTTGGGGGGGCCGAGGTTTGGAAGAGGTTTATTGCAAAGATAGGAGGTAGAAAGGGTAAGGGAACACATTTTTCAAGAAAGCTGGAGAAAATGTTTTCCTGCATGGTGATGTGATGTGAAGGGGGAGGAGGCGTTTGAGTTAGGGCCGAATTAGTTGTAAACGTTTGAATGCTGTGGATTTGAGCTGGTATCATGTTGCGATAGTCTGAGCCTGTAGACTCAAGCCATTAAGCACATGGAAACCTGAACAACTGTGCCGGTTTTGGGTATGAAGTGACTGGCAGGTTCCTGTAGCCCCAAGGGGCTGGAAATTTAAACCTCAGTCTAATCTCTATTTCTGGGTTTTGGCACCATTATATTAGGCACGGAGTCATTAAGGAATCCATGCAGGACAGCAAGTCAAAGTTTAGCAGGTTTATTGAAATGAAAGAAAGCAGGGAAAGAGCAGGCAGGTGGGACCCAGCAAAACCTGCTAGTGAAAGGAAGGGAAAATGCCTCTGGTTCTTTGTTGTGGGAGCTATGTTTTAAAGGGTAAATGATGCTGGGAGGGGAAGGTGCCTTCCTGCTGCCTTCTTTGCTGTGTTTATTCTGACCTGTTTGCTCTTTATTTTTTACCTTGAGGAACGTTTGGCAAGGGGAGTCACACGTTGTAGCAAGGGAGTGGGGGGGGGAGGGTCATGAGTCTCAGCCATTGCAACAGGGGGGTCACGAATTTAGTTCCTTGTGAGCTGTCAGAGGTTTATGAGGACCACTCAATTTGACATGCTGTTTCATAACTCCCATGATTCCAAACAGTGGGACCCTCTGCTTCAAATGCCCCCTTTCTCCTGATCTGCCCAGCAAATTCCGTCTGCCTAAAATATGAAATCCAGCTTAGTAACCTCTCTTTCTGGGAAGTTCTGCCAGACTGTCACTCCACCCAGCAGAGTTGATTGCTTCCTCCTTGAGGCCACAGTGTACCTTGTTATACCTGTTATGTCATTTTTTTCATCGACTATATCAACCCCACATTTTCATGTTTGTCTTTTCTTCTAAACTGTGGAGTGTCTATGACAGTTCCTGGCAATTGCATGAACCCTGGAATATAGTAAACACTCAATTTAATGTTTGTTAAAAAGCACAAAATGGCTAAACTTGCAGTAGGTACAAAATCACCCTTAATGGCAGAGAACTTTCTAGAAATCTAGTGCCTATTCCACTGAATCTCACCTATTAGGGATAGTCTGAGTTTGTAACAATAATGGTGGAGAAAATCTGATTCAGGTGGGACATTGTAATGTTAAAAATAAATAAAAACATAAAGAAAGCAAAATCAGAAAAAAAAGCAAAGTCAGCTGTATAAACTTGAGAGGGGGGGCTAATTTTTTTTTTACTTTTTTAATGTATCATATAACATATTTACAAAGCAATAGTTTTCAAAGCACTCTTCAACAAGTAGTTACAGAACAGATCCTGAAGTTTGTCATGGGCTACCAAGATTGGGCTTACTTTTCAAAGAAAAAAAGCTTTTGAGGTACAAAGCAACTTGTTAAAACATGAACCATAGAATTCTTTGGGATTATTGGTCAAGAGTATATGTAGTAAGGGAAATGAATCTAAGATAGATTCTAAAACATTGAGCACTCTATATGAAAATACTGTGTTTCCCCAATAAGGAATATAAGTCAAGATTTTACTTTGCTGAAAAATAAAACTTCTGAGAAACAAAAGATATTTTATCAAATTATATTTAGGTATATTGAGGAGGAGCATTTCAAATGTGAAGAGTTAGAAATACATGTGAAGGATGAGTATAAACATTTACCAAAATAACTAGTAATGTTTTCCAGTTAAAAGTCACAATGCTTGGAGGCTTACAATAGCTAATTCTGCTCAAAAGTAAAGCAGTACAATTTTTTACTTACTTGAAATTTTTTTCCTGTGAGATAATGAGAAAATATGATGGTTTTATTAGCGGTTGTGGAAGAAGATTTGAAATTTGTCCATGTTCCACAGAATCAAATTAAATAGTAAATTTTACTCATTTCCCTTAATCAAATGGTTTTTATTGCCTTCTTTCTATTATGCAAGACAGTCTACATTTATAGCAATACCTAAGGTTGTTTAATGGACGCAGATAAGGAATTAGGGAATAATTTCCACTTGAATGATTCCAAGATTTGACTTAGTTGTTATTTGCATCTATTTTTAAATCTATTATCAAATGCAAAATGTATTTTCTGTGTATGTATGTGCATATGTTCTTTGCACAGCTGTCTGTAGCTGTTATAAACATCTATTTTCTAGCAGAATATAGGAGTTATACTATGTTCCCAGTTAGTACTTGTTATTTGGCTCCAGGAGTATTTAATTAATTGCCAATGTTTACACAACACTCAGTGATGAAATTGCCTCTTAGAATGTGATGGCTGTTCTTATTTCTCTTGGCATCGCTTTATTTTCTCTTTCCATTGATTTGGTTTCAAACACCAACATAAAGTTACATTAAACAAATTGATCTACTTCTAAATATTATTTGTAACTAATTTATCACCACATATCCATTCCTCTTATTTATGATATCAGCACAGTACTTTTGTTTCAAAATATGTCATGTGACTTAATTTAATGGAAAAAAATGTATAAGCCTTTTGCCATAGTCAATAAGGTCTAGAGACTTCATTATCTCAGCTATTGTTAATAATTACTCTATATTGGGGCAACAACAGAGAAAATCCATGAACCACAAAATTGTAATAGTTGGTATAATTCCTATTTCAGAAATTTTGGTGTCATATTTCCAAAAAAACAGAACTAATTACATCATTCTCCTCCTTAACAGATTCTAATGGCTCTTCTTTGACAATTGATAATAATTCTAGCATCCGCGTCATGGCCGAGGAGCCCCTATAGCATTTATCCTAACTTCAGTTTCTGTCTACACCACCAAGATAACCAGCATTCCAACTAAACCCAATTTCCCAAATATAACATATTTTTTCCAGAACTTCCTGTCTCTGCTAATGCTGTTTCTTTTACCTAAAAATGTTTTTCCCTTTCCTCTTTGCTTAGTAAACTCTTATTTATCTTTTCCCACCTAGGTCAAATGTTACATATTTCTATAATGTCTCTTTGCATACATCAGGGATAATTAGTTTCTCTCTCTTCTTGTCATCTTTGCATAATAAATTCTTTCAGTATTTTAGATGGTTAAATTAAATAAATTGACTTGCTGTTTGTGTGGGGTTTTGTCTGTTTGCGTTAATTAAAAGTTACTGAAGACTCCCCACCCCCAAGCATCCCAGTTTATTTCTCTGCTTGCAAATTGCATTGGGGGAATTTACTGGAAAAAATAGAGAGACTTCTTTGTTAAATAGAAATAGATAATTCTGAATATATAAAAATGAAAGTCATGTACCTAGTGCTTAGTTTTTTTATGATTTCAGGAAGGCAAAGGAAAAGGGAATTCTATTTGATAGCAGAATTAAACTTTATTTACTTCATTGTCAAATCTTCATTAGATATATAAATATCAGTACATGTAAATTTTGATGGAAAAGATAATGAGATTAAAATATTATCAACTGTTTTGCCCTTCAAAATAATAAGCTTGAAAAATTGTTAGAATAAATCCTGAATCCTAGAGAACTCACTGCTCAGATTTTAATCCAAGTTAGGAAAAGATATGAGACCCAATTTTAGTTCAAGTTAGGAAAAGATGTGAGACCCAAAAAATAACAAAGTCTAAGAAAAAATTAACCATACAAACCTCCCGGTGATAATCTCTACCAAGCATTGAAACAAATAAAACTTTTTATTGAATCTTCATTCTCTTCCCCATTCATCTCCTCAATAAAGGAAGATTTATTATCTGGCACAAAGTAACCAGGGGGTGGGGTGGGGTGGGGAGGGTGAAGGAGGGCAAGCTTTTTTTTGTAACAAAGGGATCCAGACCACTGACAAGAAAGCCATGGGCTTTTGTTCTCTCTCAGAACAATCTCTGGCTAAAGTTTTTCCCTTGTGACAACTTACTAGGCTTTCAGCAACCCTCCCCATTTTATCCACCTCTACTTCAGTGTTTTGGTTGGTTAGCTTCAAATATGATGGTTTCTTGAACACATGCACTTATTACCTCTATTACTGCCTGTGATCAAAGCTTCGCTAGACTCTTAGTTCTGGACCTTGCCTCGAGCCACAGATATTCAGACCGGGTTAGGCTCTTCTTCCAATCCACCACACAGCCCAAGGCAAAGGAACTGCTGCCATTAGTAAAAAATAATATATATATATTTATGGGTTTGTGTTCATACATACAAATGCTTGCACATTGTGTATGCTTGCACATATAGCTTAAATTCCCATTTAAACATTTACCCCAGAGACATTTGCAAATCCTACTAGCTTTATTATATCATTTTGTCCTTTACCAGAAACAAAACTATCTGCTATCTTGGCAGGAGTCAATCAACTATGGCTTATAGAAGAGTAGTACCAAATAAGTTGAATGTGTAAACTAAAAGTTTTGCATCACTAGGAACTTACAAGAAAAAGACAGTGATGTTTGGAGAAAATCATATGATCCATGTTGAAGGAAAAGTCTTCCTCACTCTCAGAGATGGTGATTATTGAAGCACAGGTGTGGCTAACATGACCCCAGGTGGTAAAGTGAAGTCAACATCAGTAGCCAAGTCATACATGATGATGATGATGGTGATTGAAAGGTAGTATCAAATATACATGTACACCTAAAGTCAATGAGAGATCCAGCCACTGTATGCAAGGGTGTGAACAGGCAAAAACAAGGAAGCTGATGAGAAAATGAAGGAGGGTCAACCACTTCAGGTGCCAGAGGAGAACTTGAGCTATAGCAGATCAGCTACCCAACTTAGGGAACTGTAAGAAAGGGCATGACAGTTTGTGGGGGTGAGGGATGTTTCCACAGTTCCAGTGGGAAGCCCTCTGAGCCAAGAACACTATTTTATGATAGCCTCTCCCTGCCCTCAAGCCTGAATACCTGAGCTTCAAAGGAAATGCGTATGTACATTTGACCTCCTGCTCACCTGTGTGTCAGAATTTCTGCCATATGTGTTAAGAATTAATCATCATTTGAGTTGTGGTCCATACTAAATAGAAGGAAAGAAATAGATACTTGTTCTCTCTTGGGTGTTTTGGAGTTTGATTTTGGTGATATTTCAATATCCATTGAGTTTAATTTCATTGGTTTACATTTCTTTCTATTTGGAAAGCTAGTAGTGCTTTAATAAAATAAGGGATAAAAGTTTATCACTGTTACTTTTTTTCCCTATTACTTCAAAAATTATATTTATTACCACAGATCTCTTCTCTTGTATTACAAATTGTTGATATTATGCGAAATTCCTCTTCGACACTTCTTAAGTTATAATAGTTACCTTTGGAAGTAAATATATCCTTACATTCTGTGTCTTTAAAAGTTGAGAAAACATAATTCACTTTTTTCAAATTTCTTTTCATAATAATAACCCTATTTCCATGTTTTTATCCTGTGACCTTGTTTCTGTGTTAGTATGTAACTACTATTATATACTATATAAATGCATATGTATACTATATACAGCTAACTGTGTCATAAATACCTACTTGTACCTGTACATGTATGCCATTGTTTTTCATGTTCTTTTTCCCATCTTCCTGTCTTCCTTCTCTTCTTCCGTTGTTTCCTTTCTTATTTCTTTTCTTCTAAAAATAAAAGGGATTTATCTACCTTGGACAAGGAACTCTCTTAGGTGTTGAGGATATGAAGGATAAGACACACTTTTCTTCCTTCAAAGGATCTTCTTTGTTGAGCAGATAAGTTCAAAATCAGATTTTACAAGGCCTACAGAATCTCCCGCCAAAAAATTCATTATTAGTGTTGGTATGTGACCCATTGCTCCACTCCAGACTAGGTGTATTTACTTTCCTCTTCACTGATCTGCCAAAAGCAAAAGTAAAAATCCAAATCACCTGTCCCTTAGAGGAGATGTATTATTTATAAGTCATAGGACACTTGTTACAACCAGAAGCCCATCTATCAGCAAAGACAGCATCCTAGATGCTTCTTGCTCTATATTATTATCCTGGCATCTAAATTATAATAAAATACTAGAAAGGGTAGTCTAAGCAAAGAAAACAGCATATATGGGGGCATGGTGAACAATAATAAATTATCAAGTACTTTCTAAATGTCAGGCAATTCTCTAAGCTCTGAACATATATTGGCCAGTCAATCATCTTAACAACTCTATAAGACAGAGGCATAGAGAGGCTAAGTGACCCGTCCAAGGTCATACAGCTAGTAAGTGACATGGTCAGGCTTTGAATCACTTGACTACTACTTTATATCAGTCCTAAATTTTAGGCTGGATTAAGAGGAGTGAGACAGAGAGAGAACTCTGGACAGCTGCCAGGTTTTTTGCTTTAGGAAACTGGGTAGTTCATGTGTCATTAATGAAGATAGCAAAAATAGGAGGTAGGAAGATAAATGCAATTTTACAAATGCTGATCTGTAGTTCCCCTGAGATATTAACTGGAAGTTTACAGGAAACAGTGAGAAATGAATGTTTGAAACTAAAGGACACAGACTCAGGGATGGATTGTGGGTGTCACCAGCAAATGTAATATGGAGAGCAGTGTGGCCTCATAAGAAAGAATATACAGAAAAAGAGGATAACACCACAGGGATGAAGCCTTGAAAAGCAACAGGTAGATGAACAAAGAGAATCACAAAATAAGCACTTTTAAAAGTAGAAGAAAACGTCTTTGTACCATAGAATCGAATACCTTCTATTTGTCTTATGGTCTTAAATACTTTCCCCTGAAACTTTTGTGAACAATGACCACTAGGCACTGATTTATCATTTAGCATTCTCAGAATGCAGCATTAACTACAAGCAACAGAGAAGCCATGAACATTGACAAGTATGATCCCATAGCAGTGTTAGAGGGCACAGAGCTTACATTTCACTATGGCCTCCCCAGGTAAAAAGGAAAATGTTTGCCCCCATTCTTCATATTCTCTGGTGTTATTGATTTTTCTCATAGAATTCTTAAGCTCTTAGCCTAATTTTGTTACATATTTTCTCAAATTCCCTTTCCTCACCTTTCTTCTCCATGTCCACTTCCTTTCCTATTGCCTCGACAGCTTCTAGCATCTTTTACTCCTCTGGTAAGTCATAATTCTCCATGTGTGAACTTCATCTTTCTTCTACATTTGGAGTCAGATAATGGTGGTTTCACTGATCAAGGATTCAGCAAGGCATAGAGGAGATTCAGCAACTGGTTTAATTCTGAGGAATCCCTATTTTCTCTGAATCAGCTGTTCCTTTTATTGCAACTCCACATGGAGGAGCTTCCAGACATGTAGTTAAAAAGAAAACAAAATGGAATTTATAAATAACGGATGATTTTTTTTTTTTATCCACAGACCTCAAGTATGTTGAGTTTTTTAAAAAAGAAAGATAGGCAATGATTGGCTGCAGCTCAACAAATTTGAAACCTGGGAATTTATCCTTGTAAATTTAGAGCCACATTTTCTTTTACCAGATTCCCTCATACCCAGCTCTTAGTTCCCATGTCCACCCCCTATTAGCTAATGAGTGTGAGGAACTGATCAATAGGTCTCACTACAAAGCACTAAGTAAAGGAAAGCAAAGTTATACATCTTTAAATAATTTACTGATTAGCTTTAAGTATCTCAAGTTGTCCAGCTTGTCCCACAATTTGAGCACTAGTAACTGCATAATGTCCTGTGTCCATTCACACACACATACCCACAGACACAGAGAATAGAGATGCCTCCACATGGTGGTAAGATATAGAGACATGGCAAATAGATTTTGACCAAAATGTCTCTCAGTGTGACTTCTAAAGATACGGTATCAAATTCTTAAAAAAAAAAATAAAGGAAAAAAGATATGGTATCAAATTCTTAAAAAAAAATGAAGGAAAGAATGAAATAAATAGCCTTAATTTTATTGTCTCACTCCATCATTTTGTATGATTAATCTATACTACCATCATATTCTACTAATTGTGACAGGTATACTGCAGAATTGATAAAGCTTAACATTCAGGGACCCCCCTCCCCACTTTCATGGGCCCCTATGAAAGACATAGCAGTCATGCTCACATCTTCATATGTTTTGCAAAATTTGCAGAAGATATTTTAACTGCAATCAGTTAAGAAGGTCTCTTTCCTTCTCCCCTTTCCCTCCATTATACTTCCTTCCAGTCACCTAGTAGTGGGGAGACCATGGTAATTTCAGGGATCTGGCTGAGGAAGTTGAGTTGGGGACTCTAAGTGCCAGATCACAGCTCTTGTCCATGGTCCAGTCCCCAAAATGTTTAAATGCGTCATGCATTAGTCCTATTTATTCCCTAATCTTTTCCTGACACTGTAACTTTTCACAGGTTCTAGTGTTTGTTCCTGTTGGTTGCCTGGGAAATTACCAGCAGGGGTCCAATTGAGATGTTATCTTAGTATCATTAACCTATTTAATTACAATATGTATCAACTCTAGGTGAAATGAAAGCTTGCTTACTTCATGCAAGCAACCCTCTAAAGAGTTTTATTAGTTTTCTCTATGTGAGATTTGCCATAGTTTCTTTTTTATTTCCTCATGTTCTTAAAGACTGGATAAGGACTGGCCTCTGAAAAAGTTCTTCTCGTTAAAGGAGAAGAACTTAATTGTCATGAGCTTGACACTATGAGTATGACCCAAGGTGAAGTTAGATATTTGATTGGAGTCAAATTAATCGCTCCCAAATGTTGCTCCAGATTATTTGCTTATACTGACACAATACTATTTGGTACTGTAGTTTAGTTTGACAGCAAATAATTTTATTGTAAAATAGGTATATTTTAAAATCTGAATAATATGATGCCATGAAGTGAACATAGCATACAGTGCATTGGAAAAGGTTATGTAACCAGAAAACAGTGTGCTTCCATATGCCTTTTTAAAAAGTGGTATGATAGACCTAGCCCAAGCAAGAATAATTTATTTGGAGTGTGAAAAATTCTCTAGGAAAGCTAAACTTCCTTTTGGAACAAGTAGTATAGCTTGTTGCATTCATATTAAGGGGAAAACGAGAATTTAGAGAATAATACAAAAAAACTATAAAGTTGTCTGAGAAGGAATGAAGAGGTAAATATTATTTTAATATTTCCCATGATTTCTTCTTGGCTTTACACTTCCTATAAAGTTTCCAAAATACAAAACATATATGTGATAAATTTAGTAGATTATTTCACTGCAATTTAGTTTTCTTTATTGCTGGGATGTAAAAGAAGTTATTTCATTGGATCAGTTTTATTTCCATCTGTTCCTTATGTGCCAAGAAAATAGAAAACTAGCAAAGTATAACAGAAGAATATATATATTCTCTGGCAATAACATTTTTCTGTCAAAGAATTGCTTATTTCTTGAAAGAATAAAATTTGACTAAATATCAGAAGAATTCCTTTTCCTTGAAAGAAACTTATTTCTTGTTTGACAAGAACTGATCATTTAATTTTCTGTATTATGAATCAGAGAGTTATTATTTCAATAACAGCATATTTTGTTTGAGTCTAGCTGTGTCTACATGACATCAATAACACTGGGAATTCACACAATGATTCTCACTAGTCATCTGGTGTCACTGTACACTGGCATAACCAAAGTGCTTATTTGAATGTTTCTAATAGGTTATTTTGTTCTACCACTTCTAGAAAAAGATAAAAAACACACATCAACTTTATTACTGATTCATAACAATGGTGAGATGATGATAAATTACTATGGGGTGATATCTATTTCTGACTTCTCAGTAGATACCCTCAATACTATGGAGAGGGTATTTTTCTTTTCTTTTGAAAGCATTCAATTACATATGCATTTAATGTATAGAGCCCCTGGTAAAATTGTTTGATTTACAAACAGTAAGCTTATTAAGAAGAAAATCACCAAATCACAGCATCTGATGTGTTGATCTGAATTTTTCAAATCACATAAAATATAGGATAATTTTTTTTCTTGCAAATCACTAACATAACAGGGTTAAAATTGATTTAATCCCTACCTCTTCTACTCTTATGGACAATAAGGTGCTCCCTTCAGATTTCATGAAAACACAAATGGTAGACATATCAGGGTTTGAGGGATGCTTCCTTTAGTATGGCTGAATCTTAGCAGATCTATGAACATTTTTACCTAATTTATCTTGTGACAGATGCCCGAATTAGCAAAATGGCTGCTTGGCTTTAGGTTTGCCATCTGTTATGAAGCTAATTGGTCTTGCTGTTTTAATCAATGAAGCGAAAAAAATTTTAGAATTTTCTGGGACTCACAGGACTTGGAGACAACTTATCCTAACTACATATTAATTCATCCATTCAACAAGTATTTACTGAGTTCCTATTCTCTGTCCATGTTTCAGATGCATTATTCAAGGAAAGTTACAGTGGGATTACAGTGGTAAACAAGAGACAAAGTTCATCTTTTCATAGAACGCAAATTTAGTGGGAAAAATACAATAAAAAATATGTGATATAATGAATGTAATTCATTGATATTAAGAAAAATAAAGTTAGTTAAGGAATAAAGAGCAATGACAGTTGCAGTATAATCTTAAATAGAGTGATCAGGCAGATCTTTGAGGAGATGACATTTGAGCAGGCATGCAAATGAAGGGAGGGAGAGCCATGCTATTTGAAGGGGATGGCTGTTTCAGGCAGAGGGAACAGGAAATGTGAAGGACCTAAGGAGAGAGTTTGCTAGATGTGTTCAAGGAATAGCACAGAGGCCCGTGAGGCTGGAGTGGAGTGAAGTGGGGGGAAGAGGGATGTGAATTAGATCAGGCAGGAAGCCAGGGACCAATTCACAAAGGCCTTGCAGGTAAGGACTTTGGATTTGTACCTAAAAGTGATAGGAAATTATCTTAGGTGGGTTTTGAGCAGAAGAATGAGATGATCTGACGTGAGTTTTTAAAAGCTCCCCAATGGCTGTAGGGAGTAGGTGCTGGAGATTGGACATGATAGGGAATACCAGCAGTGATCTGGTTTAGACTAGGCAGTGAGGTGGCAATGGAACTCAGTGGGAAAAGGGATTAATGCAAGGCTTTCACTAAATTGTGTGCACAGAATGAAAGAAGAGCCAAAAGCTTCATTTAAAATAAGCTGAAAAAGGATTTTGACTTCCTTTACTTTAGAAACTAGATTTCAAAGTATACTGCTGTTTAAGAGGCCCTCTCAAGTGCAATAAAAAATTTTAAATAATGGCTCCATCCTCACTGAAGCATTGAACGAGAAGGGAAAGGAACCTCTAATTTTGGAGCTCTTCTGCCAGATGAACAAATGAGTAATTATATTTTCTCCCATATTTCTCAATACCTTTGCCTTTTGGCAATTTTATAGATAATCTTTGGTATAATGAATGGACTGAAGTACTGACAGCGGCTAGCAACAGTTCTCAACACAGACAGCATGATGGAATCATCTGGAGAGATTAAATGCCCAGCCCCACCTGGGATCAATTAAATTAAAATCTCTAGGATTTTTCACCCTGAAGGATGGTATTTTTTCAAAGCTCCCAGGTGATTCTAATATTCATCCCAGACTGAGAATCCCTGCTTTAAATACATGATACCATATATTATACACAACAATCCTATGAGGTTGTACTGTTTCCTTAACTTTAGCAGATAAGGAAACTGAGGTTTATAAAGGCTGACCACCCAGCTGGCAAAAAGCCGAGGTGGGATTTTAATGGTGATCAGAAATTGGGGTAGTTATTATTGATTATCTTTTCTATTTGTTATCATATTCAGTGACAAGGACTCCAAAGAGATGATAAATATCATTGAAAATGATATTTGGCTTACCAGTGTGAAAATCACTGTGCTCTAATTGGTAAAAGCCAAGCAATACATTACCTGGATGCATGGATATACCATTCATGATATTAAACACACAATTTTTTAGGTGTTTTTTTTTTCCTGTTTAGAGAATGCTTTTCCTGATTTTCCATAGATGCAAATCATTAAATTTTATTGTATATGATATACGTTTATATTATTTACAGTAGGGGACGTTACCTGTTTAACTGAACAGATTGTTTGGTTGACATCATCTGAGACCTTTGTTTTCTCTGTTGTATATTGGCTTCACTACATATTTTCCTTGAATAATGCAAATTGCTCTGACAAGTTTTGAGGACAAGGCAAGTGCTGCAAGCTCTAGATGGAGCAACTAAATGAAAGCCTAAAGATAGCTCTAAGTAGACCAGGTGCTGGGAATGTATTTATATAGAAAACAAAATGGATTATGAAACACAATAGAGGTAGATGTGCTCACCAAACTTCAGGAAATAAGCCTTGTCCTTCTTAAATCTATTTGCTGAATGAGAATGAGCTTCTAAATTAACTGTGATTTGTCAAATAGATTGACAAGTAATTTTATTCTAAACTTCATTTTGAGAAGTTAGTTCTTACTGAAGCCTAACAATCAGAGTTGAAAAGAATCATTCCTTTTTCTTTACTTTACAACATAAAGACGATTAATTGAAAAAAGTATTTCATATGCCAAATACTTGTGTAATTTGGCATGTTTACTCATAATTCGTTATGTATTTTAGGAGGGTTAAAAGTCAGCTGTTGGAGTTAAATAATGTGTATAATTAGAAAACACTCCTTTTTCAACAAAGCTATTAACCTTTTAACACAGTCATGCACAGATTTCCATACTGCTGTTTCTGCTAATGAAATCAAGTGAATTGAGATCGAGTTGACCACGCTCTCTCCCAACCTTTAGAACGTGAAGATCTTCAGTGCAAATAATGCTTTGAATTGAACAGCAGGCCCTTGGAGCCTCTGCTTTCATCATTCATCTAAATTGCCTGCATGCATTTTCTAGAACTGATCAGCTGTCAGGTGGATCAGGAGATGTAGGCATTGGGTTAATTTACAGCATTCCTATCTTCTATACTGAGTAAAACTGCTGGTCTTTAAGGCTCTACATAAACATTTTGTAAAATAACTAATTAATATATGCACTATTTTGAGTTATTTATTATTACAATCTTGAAAAGCATATTGGTAAAAAGAAAAAGAGAGACAGACAGAGAGAGAGAGGAAGGAAAGGAAGGAGAGAGAAAGAAGTTTGAAAAGCCAGATCCAATTCAGGATGTTTTCTATTCACTTAAGGTCTGTGTTTCAAAGTTTTGAAGTTTTCATTAATTGGATTAAAAATTAATAATAATGTAAGTAATGAAAAGTATCTTAATTTAAATAGCAATGAGGAGAAAATGTCTAATGTCTGACCTTTATCCAGCAGATTTTCTTTTTTTTAACCTCTCATTTTGGACATTCAAGTTCAGAATATTTCCTAAAATATGACACTGGATTTTTTTTTTTACATTTTTCTCAGGTTGCATGGTGATGTACCTATTATCTTTCATAAGTCTGCTTTTTATCTTAAATTTGAACCAGTTTCTTAGAAATATTGTGAAAATTTACATTCCTATGATGATTTTTGGGTGGAATAAGTTTCTATGAATTGTGTTACCATCAATAACCTTATAAAATATAGACATCTATTTTACAAAAGAGTTAATGTATAGGAACATGAAGACTGATTATTTTCGCATCAGGTACACTATTTTTTAATCCCAGGCTCATTTTTTTTTCTTGTTTTAAAGACAAGATTTATTTTTCTTGTTTTCTGACTACTCTGTTTTGTTTGTTTTTTCTTACAATTCAGGTGGAAATTTGATTGAAGCCTGAAGGTAGTTAATTTCACTAATGATTCCACCCCGGTCATGCATTCACTGGCAATGTAACTTTGTAAAAACACTTAATCACTACGAATCTCAGTTATCTATAATGTGAGGGAGAAAATAAGGAGATCCTACCTATGAAAAGTGATTTGGAAATTCTAAAGTGGTCTGCACATATTAGTTATATTTTCTTGGGTAAATTCTACTGATAAAACAGTAATTATATTACAGAGATAAAAGAAGAGACAATTCAGGGCTTGATGTTTGTATGAACAAAGACCCACCCAAAACCAGTTATCCGCTTCATGGATAAGGACCACCTACTGAGATACAGTCACTACCAATATATGTTTTCCTTTCCAAAATGAATTGAAGATGTGAAACAGAGGGAATAATCATCTAGACCAGTGGATTTCAAACTTTAGAATTATCTGAATCGCCAAGAGGGTTTCTCATAACCCAGATTGCTGAGCTCTACCTCCAGAAGTTTCTAATTCAGTAAGACTGGAATGGGGCTGGATAAATTGTATACCTAGAAAGACCCCTAGTGAACTTGAAACTACTACCACATTTTGAGAATAACTAACATGGACCATGAATGAAAGAATATTAGACAATTCCAGTTGGTCATTTATTAAAATTTTGGCTAATGCTTCTTTGCTGAGAAAAGACTTTATTTGGGGTTAGATGACAGGATGATTACTGATTGGGTCATTAATATAACAAAAGTCACCATGTAATTTGCCATTAGAAACATGTAATTTAGAGTTAACATGGAATTTAGAGTTAATCTTCATCATTTTCCAAATGAGAAAATGAAAGCCAAAAGAAGATAAGTGACAAATAATTACTGAAAAAAAAATGTGACTTTAAAAAATCACACAGAAAGTTCCTGATAAAAATTAAAATAGAATCTTCCACCCAGAGCTCAGTCTCCTCCCAATATTGCCTGTGGTCACCATCTTCTTATGCAAACAGGCAAAGAAATAGAAGAAACATGGACCAGAGAAGTTCACCTCCTCCTGGATCAGGCCTCAGCAACAAGAGGGAGCAGAGATTAATTTATTTTTCTGGAGACAGATGCAGGACATTGTGGGAACTTTTCAAAGTGAGTCATGACTCAGTCAGTCAACTGGATCTAAGATATTAGGATGTTTGTTACATCCATGGATTTTTCTCTTCAATTACATAGTTAATGAAGACTCATTAAAGTTGTCAAGAATCAATTAATTTCTCATTAATTCAGGTTAAAAGAGAAAATGAATACAATGTCTATTTATCTTTAGATTGTTCTGGATTTCTACTTAACAATATTTAAAATATTCATCCCAAACTGGAGCTGGACTGTCTATTGCTTGGATTCAGTTGTTTCTCCTTAATATGCAAATCAATTTATTCACCTTCTAAGGTGGAATTAAAAACATCAGCAGGGAATGTGCAGAGCTAAGATATAGAATTGCTTTGGGGAGCTTGTTAATACAAGTGCATGGACTAATGCTCCTTTATATTCATGTCAGGGGAAGCTATGAGATTTCAGGATAATGTATTTTTGCCATCCTGCAGTGGTAGATTGATTTGTTACCCTTAAGCAGAATCAATCAACTGGAGTCAAATTATTTGGTTGAGGATCAGCATGATCCCTGATGCCAAAGAGCTGAAGTGTGTTCTGGTAACAGTGATATGTGCTGGGCTTAGGGCTAGCTTCTCTTCCTAGAACACTATTGTTTTATACCCAGCAGATGGTAATGTTTATAGTTATGTACATATAAATTTCATGAATATATATGTCTCTCTATATATAAGAGAGAAAGAGACAGAGACAGAGAGGGAGAAATAAAAAAGGAGAAAGATAAACTGAAGTATCACTGTCCCCAAATATAAAAAATAACACTACAGACTCATTGTTTTGGGGGATGGCCCCTGAGGTGACTTTCATATATGGATGCTGGTTCTGACCCTCACCCCTGCCTTGTAAAGTGCCCTTGGGGTCCCACTTAAAGTACTTGTGAAATAGCTGGCTTGTGACCTAAGTCATTAGAGGGTGGAGTTAGACCCGATGGCATTGAATAAGTCTTCCTGTTCACCCTGTTCTCTAACCAAGGAAGGTAACTCACTTTTGGAGAGTAATATTCCAATAGCTTTAAATGTTGTGTTTGGGAGGTTTATCCATATGTATTTTATTAATCAATGAATAGTTTTTAGTTAAGCCAGCTCATAAAGACTATGATGTACCACATCTAAAATATTTAGTTATCTTAGCGTAAAGTTAAATAAAACAATATATCACTTTATGAAGGAGTGATATCAGTGACACTTTTGATTTGACATTATGTTGGAAAAATATAATTATTAAATTTTAAATATTTTAATTTTGTTTTGGAGAGAAGATTTGTACCAGAGTTTCTGACAACACCTTTCCTCTTAGGCTGCCCTATATGGGATTGAACCAAACTGGACCTGATTTTAATAGTAGTGTCCTTGATTGTAAGCTTCAACCATAACCCCTCAAGAACTCTGTCAAATGCTGTTAAATTCTTCACTTCCCCTCACTGAGTCAAAGCTCAGTTTGCTAAGATGGATGGAGAGATGGAAAGAATATCATTAATGTCTTAAGAACAAAATCTCCCACAAAAATTGCATTTTTTTTGCTAATTTGCTTTGTTAGCTACAGTGGCTTACACACATAAGAACATTTATTCTCAAAATAGCTTACTTGGATATACTTCAGTCATGTCAATTGTAGACTTCTACTTAGTACACATTCTATTATTGCACTTGTCAAACATCTAACAGATAAGTACTATATTTAATTTGAATATATAAGACAACACAATTCTTACCATATTTTATTAGCCTTGAACAACAAAGAAACCAGATCATATTCCTCCACATTTAGAAAATCTTAAAATAAATCAGTGCATAGCAAGCATGTATTCTAAGGTAATGTTTACCACTCCCTGAAATAAAGTTTGATAAAAGGTGCAATGCCAGGAAGTAAGGAAGAGTTAAAAAAACACAGTGATGGGGCTATGTGAAAGAGACATAGGAGTCAACTGAAAGAACTCCCAATGGCCAAAGCTATAACAATTAGAACAACAAAATGAATAATGTGGTATTGGAATATGACCCAAAGAAATAAATATGCATGAATACATAGTGATAAAAATGATTAAATGAATAGAGAAGAATAAGCAAATCTCTGTCTAGAAGTACTCAAAATAATTTACATAGATACTCCACTTTCAAGGAAAGGGAATATAACTCCCTTTTCCCCTTAAGTATAGACTCTGCATAGTGACTTCCTTCTAAAAAAGTATGATAGTAAAAGAAGAAATAAAGGAGTAACTTTTATTTATAAAGCAGGGAAAACTGAAGAGCACTGCCTCAGCCGGTTGGTTAAGATTAACATTATCCCTGTAACTCATGAATAGCATGCACCCTTGATATGATGTGATTAAAATGGGATTTTACCTTTCTCATCTTCCTCTCCAAAATGCATAAACCCCAGTCTAACTCTGAGAAAAATACCAAATAGACCCGAATTGAGGAACAGTCTACGAAATACCTGACCAGTACCACTAAGAACTGTCAAAGTTACAAAGAAACAAGAAAAATCAGAGAAACGGTCTCAATCTAGGGGAGCCTAAAGAGACATGATAACTAAACATAATGTATTATCCAGTTAATGTACCAACTGCCAACTAATGCCAAACATAGATGTTATGATTTGTTCCCTCCTTGGGTGGGTTGACAATAGATGTCTGTATTAGTTAGGGTTCTCTAGAGAAATAGAATCAACAAGAAAGATTCGTAAATATAAAATTTATAAAAGTGTCTCACATGACCGTGGGAATGTAGAGTCCAAAATCTGTAGGGCAGGTTGTGAAGCCGACGACGATTCCAATGGAGGGTCTGGATGAACTCCACAGGAGAGGCTCACTGGCTGAAACAGGAAGAGAACCTGTCTCTTCCGAATGCTCCTTAAAAGGCTTCCAGTGATTAGATTAAGCATCACTCATTAAAGAAGACACTCCCCTTGACTGATTACAAATGGAATCAGCTGTGGAGGTAGCCAATGTGATCATGATTTAATTCTGTGAAATGTCCTCATAGCAAAAGACAAGCCAACACTTGCCCAAACAAACAGGTACCACCACCTGGCCAAGTTGACACATGAATCTGACCATGACAATGTCACTCAACAAAAGTACTATGCTTGCAATGTGATTAAGGAAACAGAACCAAAAGAAGGTATCTGTAAATATGAGATTTCATGAGTGTCTCATACAACTATGCGGATACATGAGTCCAAATTCCATACAGCAGACTGCAAGCTAGCAACTCCCATGAAGGTCTTCGATGAATTTCCCAGGGGAGGCTGGCTGGCTACAGTGGAAATGAAAATTCTAATTTCTAACTTCTCCTTTTAAAGCCTTCAACTGATTGGATTAAATGTTGCTCATTGCTGAAGACACCCTCCTTTCCTTGATTTTATATGAAATCAGTCATAAATGTAATCAGCTTACTGATGATTTAAGTCCATGAAATGTCCTTACAGTAACAGGCCACTGCTTGCTTGGCCAGAAAACTGGGCACCATTACCTGGCTGAGTTGACACATAAGCCTAGCTATCACAGTGGCTATCCCATAGAATAAGATTTTCCAAGCTTAACTTCAGAAAAGTCACCCTCTGGAGTAGTTGATTCAAGAGGCCTTTGAGCTTGGCAAGAAATTTCAAAATATTTGACAATTTTATCAAAGGGAAAAATGGAGAGCCAATTAAAAAAATTTCTTTTTATACATGGGCAGGCACCAGCATGGCAGGTGAGAACTCTGCCTTCTGAGCCACCATGGCCCCAATTTTAAATACGTTTAATGACATAGAGATACTGCATGATCATGGGTGAGAATGTAGTTTGTATATGTATGGATCTGTAAAACAGTGTGATTCATCAGAAAGTCACTTAATGGTTCCAAAATTTCCATAGTGCTTTTCATTTAACATAGATGCATGGTTTTTCCCTAGTAGTCAGGGAGATTTATATGCCTTAACAATGTGTTTAATATGCAATGATTTTGGAATGTTATGTGTTTCCTCTCCTCATCAATATGCACTCAGTTATTTTTTTTCCTCCCATCACAGCCTTTTCCCTCCATTTCCCAGCCATTCGGTAGTGGTTTCATTCACTGATCATACCATCACTATGCCTTGCCCAGAAAGGAAATAGGTTGTTTTTAAATATTAGCTGCATTTCCTTTGATGTACAGTTGCTTCAACTTTTGCATATATTGCCTCAGCATGTGATTTTGTCTTTTAATATTAGCCTTCTGAAGAGGGACCTCCTTTCCGTGTGTCCCGTGCTCTCTACTATGCCTATTGCAGAGCCATGTATATACCATTGCATATGTATATTCTCTTCCATCAGGAGATTTC
Organism: Myrmecophaga tridactyla; assembly: GCA_004026745.1. Taxonomy (NCBI): domain Eukaryota; kingdom Metazoa; phylum Chordata; class Mammalia; order Pilosa; family Myrmecophagidae; genus Myrmecophaga; species Myrmecophaga tridactyla. The sequence goes on from PVIY010003638.1 coordinate 95,574, forward strand.
TAAGGTAAAGAGTACTGAGCCCACGAGCCAAGAAAGCTGAGTACATAGAACATCTTTCAAAATCAAGATTTTGGCCACAGCCATTAAAAACTATTCACTACCTTTCATTAGTGTGGTATATTTGTTGCAGTTGATGAAAGGATATTATTATAATTATACTATTATGGGAACTTTATATTTTCTACCTGATGTTTCTATAAACATACAGCAACTCTTATAATTAAATATATATATATATATATTCACCAGAAAAATATGGAATTTTTTTCCAAAAAGCACAGTGACAGTGAGAATATGTGTTTCATTTGTTTGTTTGTTTTCTATTCATGAGGTAAGAGAAGCCTCCGGTACCCAGAATAAATCAGACCTAAGATTTTCTTTATCATACAAAAGCAGCATCAGCAGATATCTGTCATTAGGATTCAACCCCAAAAGATGTCTCTCAGAGGAGGTAAAATAATGAATATCGTGCCCGTGTCTTCTATTATGGGCTGTGGAATATAACACTATAAGTAAAACCACAATCTTTAAAATGGCATTACTTCTTTGAAAAAATCACCATCTATTAATCTGGTGTTTTAACACATTAGAACTGATGCCCATTATGAGAATTTATTGCTCAGATGGAAGTCATCTGGAAACAAGTCAGAGTGCTGCTTTTTACTGAGAAGTATAAGATAAATTCCTCAGTTCCCTAAGGTGTCTAATGAATATGAAGCATCTCCATTTGTCGCCATAACTAGTTTCATGTTATATTGCTCTCCTGGCAAGCCATATCCTCATCCAATAGGCCAGACACATAAAGGCGGTGTCCAATTTATAAATGGTTTAGTGTTATAAAGGCTCATTTGTAAGCTGGTGGCTTAGAAATAAAATATATATTTCCACAGACACATTTTATGATGATAAATTTACAAAGCCCAGATAATTATTATTTTAATTGTATTTATGATTTTTTTTAGTTTATAAGAAATAACTTTATTGTTCAAAATTTGGAAAATGTGAAAAAGTAAAAATAATAAAATAAAAATCACATTTATATCTTAGTCTAACTTTTAAATCATTTATATGAATGCATACTTATAATTGAGATCGCATCACATTTTTTTATAACTTGCTTTATTCACCTAACATATTTTAAAAATATTACTGTCATATTTTTTAGTTGGTTTGTTGTCATTGATTTTTTTATAACAAAGTGATATAGGAAGAGGATGATGCAGAATGAAAGGTCAGCCCTTAGTGGCTTTTAACAAAGCACCTTTTCCTCTCTAATCCCCAGAAATAGCCTGTTCCACTCTTTTGCTGTTCTGTCAAGTATATATCTTCACATTTATAAGTAATCCTATAGGTCAATATTTTAAATAGTTTTTAATGAAAAACAATCAATAATACATTCACATGGTATAAAATTCAAATATAGATAATAGGGTATTCTACCTCTATCCTCTGTACATTGTTCAGGAGTTTCATAAAGAAAGATACATGAGTGGTAAAATATTTTTAAAATTTAAACTATGATCAGATTTGCTTGAGTTTGGCTGGGCATAGATTTGCAGGTTGGAAATTTTTCACTGAGAGTTTCGAAGGCATTCTTCTAGTGTCCAAGCTTTCAATGCTTCTAAAGAGAAGTTCTTAGGTATTCTTTCCTTAGAGCTTTGTGTAGGATTTATTTTCCTATTTGGAAGTTTTTTGGATCATTTCTTTATCCTTGGTGATCTAAAAGCATCATTAAGTTGTGCTTTATCTCTGTATTTATTTGTTTAGCTGGGCAAGTGGTGGGCCATTGAAATGTAAAAACTCATATCTTTCAGCTACGGAGTATTTTCTTCTAGTGCTTTTATTTTTTTCCTAGAAATCGTATTAGTCGATGTGTCTCTTGTATTGATTTTCTATTAAGGAAATACATCTTCTTTTGTCCAATTATTTGCCTTTTTTTCTTCTCGTCCAGAAAAATTTCTTCAATCTTATCCTCCAACCATTGCCTAATTACTTTATGTTAGCTGCATAGTTTTCATTTCAAAGCTCTTTCTTGTTCTCTGATTATTCCTTTAGTTCCTTGTTCAACGAACACATTATTTTCTGTTCTCTCTCCTAGGTAAGGAATTATTTTCATTGAAAATCCTTCTTCTATTTCTGCATTGTGAGGCACCCTAGTTGACTAGAAATTCTGCATGAGAAAGCCTTGAATTTTGCGACAGGGAAATGTGGTGGATATTTGGCTTTACCAATGGAGATCTCCAGATTACAGTACCTATAGGCCTTTTCTCTTAGCAAATTCAGTTTCTCTAGAGGACATCCAAAACTCCTGCCTGGAGAGCTTAAGCCAGGTGATACCTAGGTGCTGTGACCATAAAATGGGGCTGTGCAGTCTTACCATTCAGTATATGAGCTTTCATTTAATTCACACTTTTTAAAGCCCAGTGCCTTACTTTTCTGATCCTCTGTATTGAACTTTCCAGGTGTAAAACTTTCTGGACCATATAACTGTTCTTGTTTGCATGAGGAGTAGCAGTTGCCAGCATGGTGAGGGGAACCTGGAGAATCCTGATGCAAACTTTTAAATAATCTCTGTTTCTGCCTCACCTGATCCCCATCTTCCATATGACCCTTTTTTCTTAATCATACTGGCATCCTGCAGAGCAAATCTGCTTGCTTCTCACTGATAACTATCCTCCGAGTTATCAGGACCCTCCCTTTACTGTGACCCTCCCCTGTTCTAAGTGATTTACCATTTCTCTCTCTACTTTCTTTCTTGATATATTGTATTCAGATTCTACAGCCTCTAGATTTTGTTTTAATTTCATGTTCTTTGTTTTTCGGTGACTTTTGGAAGAGTGATGCAGATGCATTTTTATTCTTTGAAGTCCCAATTAGAATATATTGATCATTCCTAATATGTGATTATATATTCCTCCAAAATAAAACCACATGCATATATGAACATGCGTACAAACACATTCTAGTTCCATCACAAGAATGAATGATTATTATTTGACTAATTCCTATGTTTTTAAGTTTAAGTTACATTAAGTTTTTTTATTACTATATAAATTATGCCGAGACAAACAGATGTCTCATATATAAATATTTGGATATGTCTATGATTATTCCTTTAGGACTAATTCCTAGAAGTGAAATGGCTGGTTTGACGTTAATGAACAATTTACAGACTTTAGATGTACATTGTTGAAACTGTATCCCTCACACACTAATTTTTGTATTAGTCTATACACTCAACTACAGAGTACAAGGCTTCCCATTTCATTACCCACCCAACAATGGTCTTATTTACTTTTTTTTTTTTGGCATAGGCAGGCGAGAACATGCTTGCTGAGCCACCGTGACCCACCGGATTCTTATTTACTTTTATCTTTTCCAGTTTGAGAGATAATAAATGATAGTGTTTAGTGTACAATTACATTTTGTAAATTTAAAATCATCATCTTTTTTTCTTGGTTTCCCCCTTTTAGTGCAATGTATAGATAGAATTTTCTACCCCAATTCAAACATTTATGCAATTTTTCCTCTAACTCTCTTATAATTAAATATTAATATTTTTATATTACTTTATTTTAATCTTAACTTTTAAAAATATCTGGAGTGCAATAATAACTAAATTACATTGAACTCTTACTATGCACCAAACATCATTCAAAGCATTTACAGATACTGATATTAACTACACCCATTCTTGGTAACTATTAAGAAGGCATCACTATTATTCCCATTTTATAGTGAGAAAACAGCAGTTCTTTTTACAGAGAATTTTTATACTCTTTCCCCACAATATAAATTGTTACTTTATTCCCCACTCTTCTATTATTGAGTGTAGTCTATAAAAATGTCAATAAGTTTAAGGTGTCTGATAATGTTATCAATATCTTCTATAGTCTTATTGTTTTTTTGCCTAATTGTTTTATCAATTATTAAAGGTGTTTTAAAATCTCCAACCACGATGGTGGACTGTCAATTTCTTACTTTAGTTCTGTCAATATTCTTCCTGTACTTTGAAATTCTATTACTAGGTACATGTATAGTTGTAATTGTTATATCTTTCTGAGAAAATAACCTTTTGTCTTTATAATATATCATTTTTGGTTGTGTCACTCTCCCTTTCATTAAGTCTATTTTATCTCTCTTCACTTCAGCTCAAAGGGCTTCCTTTAGCTTTTCTTATTGCAGTCTTGCTGATAATGAATTTCCCACTTTTTCTTTACGTTAAATGTCTGAAATATAGTTTTACTGGATATAGAATTATTCGTTAACAGTTCCTTGTTGTTTTTCTTTCAACACTTTTAATATGTCATTTTAATGTATTCTGGCCTCCATTATTCCTGATGAAGAGTCAGCAGTTAAACATGTAGTTGTTCCCCTGTATATGTCACTTTTCTCTTGCTGCTGTCAAGATTTATTTCTGTCTTTTTATAATAGCTATTCTTAGTAGGGTTCACTCCTTTCTGCCATTACTGGAAGCCAGAACCCATACCCAAATTTGAAATTCTGTCTTACCAGATATTAACTACTTATATTCACTTATATGTATTTTTGAACTTTCTAGGCTACAAGAGTCTGTTTAATTATTGTTTTTTTAATACATGGATTTTTTCATATTTGAAATTGAAGTTCACAAAAATTCCAGAAACTTACATCTAAGATATATCATGTTCCTCTATTTACTCATCTGTCTCCTCTATAAAATTTTGTAATACTTTTGATATAGTCTTCCCGAGTATTTTGATCAGTTTATAATTGTCAATTTGATAATGTTTGTTGCAATTATGAATGGAAACATTTTCATTATACTTTATATGTGGTTATTCTTGTCACATAAGAAACATTTCAACTTTTTTGGTTTTATAAACAGCCAGCTCACTGAACTCTATTATTATAATTGATTTTCACTTGATTCTCTTGGGTTTTCTCAATAGGCAATGATTACCTGGAAGTAATTAGTAACATTTTGTCTTTATATAACACTGCAATCATAGTATTACCTGTCCCTTTGGAAAGACTCCTCTATGCTGTACTTGAAGCAGTACTCTTCACTTGCTAGTACTCCCATATACCCAAAACAAGATCCACTCTGTGAGGTACTGGTGAGCAATATCTCATAGAGGAGTCTTAGTAGGAGTTTTGCATTGCATACTTCACAGCTCTTTATGCGCAAAAAAGTTCCCATTAAACATCTCATCTTTAAAATCTTCATCAAGGCAATCAAATGTGAATTTGCAGTCTAATTCTTACAGTCCTACGCTCACACTCTTCTCTCTTCCTTTCTAACTCTTGCTCTATAAATTGCCTCTAAATCTCCTCTCTACCTGACTGACATTTGGCACACAGGTCATAGATGTCTCTTCCTGGGAGTGGAGAGAGTATGGGTATTCTGCTGCCAAACTAGCAAGTCAACAACAACAACAAAAAGCAAGAACAACCAAGAATTCTTGATCCATTGAATTGTCTAAAAATGAATTCAGGAACAAAAAAGTATTGTATTCCAGAAAAAAGTTACCTTGTTTTACTCTTGATTTAAATAGGAACATCACCAATGTTTTACTATTGAGTCTGATTTGGGTTTATGATTTGAGATTGAAATTCTTTGTCGTGTAAAGAACATATCATGTAGTCACTGGTTTACCATGATTTAAGGAATGCGTGTTGAATCTATCAAATGCAATTTTAATATCTCTCATTATTTCTCACACTTAACTTATTGATGAGATGCATAAGAATAAATTTGCTAATATTAAGTAATCTCTTGTTCTTGGAATATAGCCTATTTCACAATCATGTATTATTCTTTAATAAATGGCTCTATTTTTATTTGGTAATATCTCACTTGGGTTTTTGCATCTATATTAATGAATGAGGTTCATTAAATATGTGAGTAATTGTCTTTTTGCCATCTCCAGATGTTTTTAATCTGTGCTTTTTTTCCTGACTTATGTAAGAATCTCTAGGGAGAAACTGTTTTTTTTCTTTTGAGAGGAGGGATATCGGCAGGGTTTGAATATATTCATAAATATACTTTGAGAAAAGTTGTTTAAAAGAAAAGGAAATTTTTTGTTCAAAAGAAGAAAGGAGAGGTGTGGTATGTACATGTCTGTGTGTGTGTGTGTGTGAGTGGAGGGGACTGGCTGATACTAAGCATGGTCAAAATTAATTTTGATGTATGTATTATATTTTATAGCATATACTTGTATATATTGCTTCAGCATTTACCATCATCTTTTTATACTAGTCTACCCTAATTATTTGTTTGTTTTGCCTGAAATCTTAGTATTTTTTTCATGGAAAGATATATGATTGCAAAATTCTCTGCGACTTTATTTGAAATTGTCTTTCTGCTGAATTCACATATGAATGGTAACTTATCTAGACATAAAAATGGAAACAATCTTAGTTCTTTAAAACTGTATGTATTGCCTCTTTGTCTTCTAGGACTTAATGTTCAGGGAAGTATGAAACGCACCTGAACTTTATTCTATTGGGGCATATATTTTGCTTTAATTTGTCCTGTTTTTTTTTTTTTATTTAATTTGATGCACATAAATTTCTGTATCTTTAAAATTCCAGGTTTTCTCCAATAGATATTTACTAATCTCAGTTGTTTTTCATGACATTTATAAAATCCTTTATATAAGATACTCTGGTCCTTTCTAAGAATATGTGAAGTTTTATTCTGGGGTGGTGTTTTAGTTTCCTAGGGTGCCCAAACAAATATCCAAAAATGCATTGGGTTAAACAATGGAAATTTGCTTACAGTTTTGAAGCAAGATGTAAGTCCAAATGAAGGCGTCATCCAGATAATGCTTTCTCCCCAAAGACTGTGGCATTCTGGGGCTGGCTCCTGGTGATCCTTGGTCCTTGGTCTGTCACGTAGCAAAGCACATCAGTGTCTCCTGATCTCTCCCTTCTCTTCCAGGTTCTTTGGATGTTCAGCTTCTGCTTCCTTGGTGGCTTTCTCTCCCTATTTCTGATTTTCATTCTGCTTTAAAAAGACTCAGTAATAGGATTAAGACGCAACCTGAGTGAGGTGGGCCACACCTTAACTGAAGTAACCCCGTCAAAAGGTCCCACGTGCAATGGTTCACGCCCACAGAAATGGGTTAGGTTGAAGAGCATGTATTTGTTGGGGTACTTCCTGAATTTATCAGATGTCAAAGCAGCATTTATTACTGCCTCTTTATTTCAGACCTAACTCTACAATAGAAGACAAATTTCTCCCTTATTCCCAGTTTCTATATTTTAAAAATATTTATTTGGTAATTAAGATTTCCCATTTTAACCCTTCTCATGTGTACAATTCAGTGATTTCAGTTATGAGCACAATGTTCTGCTACCATCGTCACCATTCATTAGTGAAATTTCTTTATCATTACAGAAAATTTTGATAATTTTTCTTTTGCCTTTGGAGGATAGAGTAGTGTAATAGTTACACAGGAGCAAGGGCTTTGGAGCCAGATTGCCTGAGTTGTAAACCTCACTCTTCCACTCCTTACTGTGTGACTTTGGGCATGCTGCTTACCCTCACTCTGCCCAATTTCCTCATCGATAAAATGCATATAATAGTAAAATAACTAACAGGGTTGATTTGAGGTTCAAAGGAGTCAAAGCATGTAAAGCATTTTGAAGAATGCATAGCACATAGTAAACATTCAAGAAGTGTTAACTATTTTTACTTTTTCTCAGTTTGTTTTTCACTGTTGTCCAGGCTTCCTAATCCTCTTTTGGTTGCACCATTTCTCAAATTTTAATATAGGAGACATTCTATGCATTCAAAGTCAGCTCTCCTTTATTGTTCTCTGCCTCACTCATTAAAATATCTGATGTATATACTCTGTTTGTAATGCTTCTAATGAAGATCAAAATTCTGCTATTGAATTTTACTCTCCAGTTTTTCTAATATCAATCTCTTCTCTTTTACTCAGCCTGCTTTCCTTCAATCTTTGTTTCTATCTTATTATCACTCCTATCATACATTTTTTTTTTACAGAAGTCAGGTTTACATGTATTTCAAGCCCAAAGTATATGCTTTCAAAAACTCTGTGTCTAAAGGCTATAGTAGATCCTTCTCAAATATGGTACTTTCTCCACATCTTAGGGCTATGTTCTTCTTTTATGTTGCAGGATTTAGCTGCCTGCTCACCCCCACTCCCCACCTTTAAAAAAAAGTCTTGAATAGGGAAAAGTATATTTACCTTATGAAGGTAGATTTTCCTTGGTTTACCTTTCTGTTCTCTTGACTGTAGGTAGAGTCTTCCTCTATAAGAGGAATAAAATATACCTTTATCAAATAGAGGTATAAAAGTGTATTCTCTCTTCAGTCTTTCAGCCAAGGAACAAATGGGGAGCACAGCATTGGAACTCACCTCTGCATAGGTCCAGAATTTTACAACAGTAGCACAGGGTTGTCCACAGCAGCTTCAATAAACTGAAAACTAGAAAACAGTAGGGAACTGACTAAGGAAAAAGCCAGAGAACCCCAAATTCATGTGAAGAGCAAAGCAAACAGAAAGATAGGTATAGAAAACTGACCAAATTTTATTGATTTCCCAAAACAGTCAAAGGTAAAATTTATCTTCCTTACTGCTAAATATCTATGACCACGCTTCCCAATTTACCCAATACAAACTAAACTATGCTCCTCCATTTAGCATACCATGCACTCTTAAATGTGTACCTATTTAGATGGTAAATTATATAATCTCCCATATTCAGGATACCTTTTCACTCCATCAAGCTGTTGACTTTGAAGAGATAACACAATGGTACAATGCAACTAGTTCTCCAGTTAAAAATAGAAGAAGCTTCTAAACAGTCAGTTAAGCAGAAACAGGGAACTTGGGGACTGGGTATAACTAAGTACCTTGTTTTCTTGGAGTCCATAATAATAAGCTCTGGGTTAAGGAATTCTGGGTTCCACTCAAATTATCAGTTCTTTTATCCTTGCTCAGAATTAACTTCTCTGATTATTCTGATTATATTCTCTCTCTTTCAAAGAACAAAATTACAATAAATGCAATTTAGGACTATATCAGATTATACATTTTTCTGGAAAATGTCTAAATAGTTGAAAGTTTGTCTTCTTCCACACCTCATCCCTCAATATTGTACATTGGCACTCCATGGTCTGTATTAAGTTATCATTATCTGTAATCTCTAACTGTAATGATCTATTTAGGGAAACTCTAAATCTCTCTGGGCCTTAATCTATCACCTATAATATGAAGGGTTTAAATTCGAGTTATCTACATTTCCTGCTAAAAATCTATAAACATATTATTCTATCTCCCTACAATTATGTCAATTCTTTGTCCCCTGCTTCAACTGCATGGTCCTGAAAACTTCTTCATAGCATAAAATGCTTTTCTCTTCCTTCTCTTAATGGTTATCACTTTCCTTTGAACAAAATGTACCTGCCCATTGCTATATCTTAATCAATTCTGTTCGTATATGTCTCAGTGAAACCTTGGACTAAATTTCTTTCCTTGGATTAAAATTTCAGGGTCATTTACTTATTATCCATTCTCTCTGCATAACTATATAGACATTTGAGACTGTTACTGGACAGGGCTGTAGATTCTTTTGCCCAATTCACTCAAATGACCAAGTCCTGAGACATCGAGGTTTCAAAGAGAAAAACTTTATTGCTAGGCATGTAGCAGGAAAGGAGATGGCCTTTAGGCCCAAAATCTATCTCCCCAAGTTTAGGGCCTTCAAGCTGTTTATGGATTTTTAGCCAGGGGAGATGAGGTCATTAAAATTTCAAATAGCAAGTTAAGCAGAAAAGGAGACAGTTATTTCAATAGGAAAATGTAAGTGGAAAGCAGGGGAGGCAGAATTATCATTTCAATACTAAAGGTGTAAGCTGAAAGGAAAGGAGACAGTTATCTTTTCTATAGCAGAGTCTAGCTGACACACTTTACAAATAGTTAATGGCTGACTTCACATTCTTCATTAGGGTAAGTCCTTCGCCCTATAAGTTACTTCTAAAAAATGACTGGGCAAAGGGAGTAACAGCACTTACAATCAAAAAAGACACAAGATAAGGGCTTTTACAATCATTTCAGATATCAGGACAGCTAAATTTTAGTTTAGGGATCGCAAGTGTTCCCCTGTCTACTCCAATATACCAGAAAGCAAAAATGAATAACTAAATAATGATCCAGTAATCAAAATCATCCATTAAATCCTAATTTCTTGGTTACAAGACCACAAAGATTATTCCACTCATCTGCCCTACCTACAATAATCTTCTTCTACAATAATCAGGTATCAGCAAAAAAACTGAAAATATTGATTCTGTCCATCAATATTTTCCAATTTAGGAGAAGTGGGGCAAGATGGCGGCATAGTGAGTATGGAATTTAATTTGTCCTCCAGAGCAGCTAGTAAATAGCTGGGAATACTACAGAACAACTGCTGGGGCTACATGAGCATCCAGACACACAGCATACACCGGTCTGGAGAAGCTAGACCAGCTGAGACCCCATATAGAACTGTAAGTCCCCCAAGCTGCAGAAAGTTGGTGCCCCTCCCCCACAGATGAGGCAGGCTGGTTCCCCCAGGGAAAAGGAAATATTCTCCAATTTTATCTATATATTTTTCCTTGATGCTTCAAATTGTAACCTAGAAATTAGGATTTAAAGGATGATTATGGTTGCTGAATCATTATATAAATATTCATTTTGCTTTATGGTATATTGGAGCAGACAGAGGGAAATGCCTGAAATCTTTGAACTTTAAACCAACTGCCTTGATCTCTGTATGTGTAGCCTTTATCTTGTGCCCCTGTGATTGTAAAAACTTTATACTGACCTTCATTTCTCTGGCTTTTCAACTTTAGAGTCTTGTGATGACTAAAGACAGCCCCCTAATGTTTATTAATGAAGAGCTTTGGGTCAGCCAGAAAAAACCCAGGCCAATTCCAAAGTTATGTTGACAACCAAAACTGGATCTAACCAAAATGGTCCGGCCTGACATACTCAGTAGGTTAGAATTTAACCTATAACTGCTCATACCTCATTATAATACTAAAAATCATACCTATCATCATATTAAGGCTATCTTTTTCTTAAATACTTTGTGTAAGTAAACATGTAATCAATCTGCACAAGGTCAATAATTGGTTCACCCGTAATTACATCATCTGGAGCCATTCTGCTCATCATCCTAAAAACTGCCCATCTTTTGATACTATGAAACTATCAGAATTACTGCAGTTCAGGGAGACAGATTTTAGGACTGATAGGCTTCTTGCCTAACAATAAACTCTTTCTCTCTTTGAAACCCCAGTGTCTCAGGAATTAGTCATTGAGTGCATTGGGCAGAGAACTCACCGCCTTTGTCCAGTAACAAAATTTCCTTCCAGATCCTCTTGATTAAGGATCCTTGCAAAAGTTCTTCTTAATTCTTGTACTGTCTCATGCCAAGATTTCTTTATTTTGGTATCATAAATATAATAAGGGAAATGATGCAACTCTATGGAGCCAATTGTTCAAGTGCTATATCCTCTTCCTTTTTCCAAAATTAGATGCTTTAATTGAAAGAAGAAATTATAGCAAAACATTTATCCTCAAGACTTTGAATTTACTACAAAGAGTTTTAAAGTCACTGGAGACAGATTCCAGATGTATACTCAGGTAGCTCAGTAATAGAAGCATCTGACTCTCTTGGCTGCATTGTGCTGTGGTTAATGAGAGTCCATAAGCCTATATTTATACTCATTAAAGGAAATTTTTGAAATTTAAACACTAATTGCATGTTCCTAGGGCACATAGGATTAAAGAAGTCTCCTCTTCCACAAAACACAGGAGAGATGACTTGGTTCACACCTATTTGTTAAACTCTTTGCTTCTCACTGCCCTTTTACTTCTTTCTTTTGTCATTTTCATTGAAATTTAAACTCCCATTAAAAATTTGAAAAGTACTGGGGGAAAATGAACTATAAGTGTCTATCTTGAAAGGACAAAAGGCAATGAAAGTTAGGGAAATAAGATGTTTTTAGTATCCCATTTTATGGCAACCAAAAATTATATGAGAGCAAAATGAAAATGAATAAAGGTATTTTTATGAAAATTGGTTAAAATTTTACATGTGAATTCCAACCTGTTATTAAAATTTTCTGAGCCAGACAGAAAATTGAATGCCGACAAGGAACAGCACTCAATGTCAGTGACATTTCCTGACAGAGCAATTCTTTGCATATCAGCAGCACTAATTATATTCAATCTGACAGCAGCAGTTTAACCCATTCACCAAAGGAAAGTACTTCTTTTAAGACCAGTTATCTAAGTATTCATTTGAATGCCAATCTAACTTGGCAATATATATTTAAAATGTACAATTAATTTTTGATGACTAATGTACGAATGATAAACATGATTTCTGATCAGTGCTATAGAATAGGTAGTGTGTGTGTGTGCACGTGTGTGTGTGTGTGTGCGTGACAGTATGAGGCGCCTTCATTTGGGAGCGACATATAAAACCACATTAAAAAGTTCATATATTCCCTGAGGTACTTTAAAATTTTTTAATTAAATGCAAGCTTGTTACCTGAAAGTTAATATTTGGCTAATCCCAGCCAAAGCATATATATCAGAAAAGAAGATTAAAGTGATTAAAGCATTAGCAGCCATCATTAAAGAGGACCAGACCTGACACCTAATAGACAAAGCCTTCAACAAAATGTTCCTAAATATGCTCAAAGAGCTAAAGGAAAACATGGGCAAAGAACTAAAGGAAGTCAGGAAAACATTAGATGAATACAAAGAGAATATCAACAGAAAGATGAAAATTATGAAAAGGAACCAGAGATGAAAACCATAATAATAAAGACAAAAATTTCCCTTACAAGGATCCAACAGCAGATTGGAGCTGACAGAACTCAAAGATACAACACTTGAAATCATTCAGTGACTTTTCTGGGGAGGAGAAAGAGGAAAGAATGAAGAAAAATGAACACAGACGGAGGAATCTGTGGGACTTCATCAAGTATACCAATATACACACTGTGGGAGTCCCAGAAGAAAAAGAGAAAGGGGCAAGGAGAATATTCAAAGAAATTATGGCTGAGAAATATCCCAAATTTGATGGAAGACATGAATACAGACATCTAAAATGCCTATAATCAATTACTCAAAGCAGAATAAACCCAAATAAAGCCAAAACACTGCCTAAACTGTCAAATGCCAAAGTTAGAGAGAGAATTCTGGAAACTGCAAAAAAGAAGTGATGTGTTACATACAAGTGAGTCTCAAGATTAAGTTCAGATTTCTCATTGGAAACTGTGGAGGCAAGAAGGAATGGCATATTTAAAATGCTGAAAGCAAAGTTTGCCCACTAAGAATTCTGTATCTGGCAAAACTCTCCTTCAAAAATGAAGAATAACTTAAGACATTTTCAGATGAAAGTGGAGAGAGTTCATCACTAGAAAGTATTAAAGAAACAAATAAAGATCTCCAGTGAAGGTAATATGGACAAATATAAATGCCAGTATTATATCTTTGCTTTCTATCTCTACTTTTTACTTTTTATAGGTTTTAAAAGGAAAATACATAGAACATGATGGTAAGTCACTGGTTTTTTACTCAGATCGTATGAATATATAATTTGTGGCAAGAATTACATAAAGGTGGGGGGATGGATGGGGATGCTATTATGTAACTATTTAAGTTAGGTTAGTGTTCTAGTTTTCTAGCTGCCAGAATGCAATATACCAAAAATGGAATGGCTTTTAAAAAGGGGAATTTAATAAGTTGCTTGTTTACAGTTCTAAGGCTGAGAAAATGTCCCAATTAAAACAAGTCTATAGAAATGTCTAATCAAAGGCATCCAGGAAAAGATACCTTAGTTCAAGAAGGCCAATGAAGTTCAGGATTTCTCTCTCAAGTGAGAAGTCACATGGCGAACACAGTCAGGGCTTGTTTCTCAGCTGGGAGGGCAGATGGCGAACATGGTGTCATCTGCTAGCTTTCTCTTCTGGCTTCCAGTTTCATGAAGATCCCCGGGAGGTGTTTTCCTTCTTCATCTCCAAAGGTCTTTGGCTCAAAGGTCGTTGGCTCATGGACTCTCTGCTTCGTGGTGCTGCAGAATGCTCTGCTCTCACCAAATCTCCTTCATTCTCCAAAATGTTTCCTCTTTTATAGGACTCCAGAAACTTGTCAAGATCCACCCAAATGGGTGGAGACAGGTTGTCACCTAATCCAGTTTAACAACCACTCATGATTAAATCACATCTCCAGGGAGATGATCTGATTACAGTTTCAAACATATTGAATAGGGATTATTCTGCCTTTATGAAATGGAATTTAGATTAAAACATGGCTTTTCTAGGGGACATAAATCCTTTTGAACCAGCACAGCTGGTATCAAAGCAAATTAGATTGTTGTAGATTTAAGATGCTAAATTTAATCCCCATGGTAACTAGTTAAAAAAAAATCAGAAAAAATATGTAAGCTCATAGACAGAAATTAGAATACAGGTTTCCAGGGGTGGGAGGCAAGGGAAATGGAGAGTTAATGCATGATGAGTATAAAGTTTCTCTTTGGGAGAAGAGAAGTTTCTCATAATGGAAGGTGTTTAATGGTATCACTATATCATCTATGTGATTAATCCCATAGAAGTTTTTTTATCTTAAACTTATTCAAAAGGCTACTTTATATCACTAACATGATTGAAAAGTCAATATCACATAAATAAAAGCTGACAAAATACTAAATCTAATTAGAATGAGGTTACATATTACTCTAGCTGGATGCCATTGCCTACCGAGGCTCAGAGCCTGAACCTGTTTTGTTTTGTTTTTTTATTTTTTAATGTTTTTATTACAGAAATTGTGGGTTTATGGAACAATCATGAACAAAAGAGCAGATTCCCATATATCACCCCATACCAGCGTCCTGCACTGGTTTGGAATATCCATCACAATTGCTGCTGGCACACCTTTGTGACTGTTCTGTTAATTAAAGTCCATGGCACAATTTAGGGTCCACTGTTTATGCAGTGTAGTGCCATGATTAAAAAATTTTTTTTATTCTGTTGCCATTTATACAATCCAACATTTCCCTACCCAATCATACTCAAATATACATTTTGGTGCAATCAACTGCATCCACAATGTTGTGCTACCATCACCACCATCCAACACCAAACACCTCCATCATTCCGAATAGGAACTCTGGACATTTTAAGCCTTAATTTCCTACTCCCTATCCCCACGCCATTCTCTTGTTACCTATGTGCTAGATTCTGATTCTATGAGTTTGCTTATTCTAATTGTTTCAAATCAGTGAGATCATACAATATTTGTCCTTTTGTGGCTGCCTTATTTCACTCAATACGATGTCTTCAAAGTTCATCCACGTTGTTGTATGTATCAGGCCTTCATTCTCTTTAACAGCTTAGTAATATTCCATTGTATGTACACCACATTT